>MJUU01060483.1:126197-152511 GCA_002080025.1 Modiolus philippinarum
TTGTTGTTGACCATTTGGTGGAGACACTATAGGAGTATCTAGTAAAAAGTAACAATACTCATATCTATCACAGAACTGTGTTCCTCTAAACATTTTTTTATTACTGGATTATTATTTTTCTTTCTTATATAAAAAATGATGAGTTTATAAACAGTGTCTGAAACAGGTTAAACAAGAGTCTTAAGCGTTGGAAAAGAGTAAAACATATAAGATTTTTGTTTTACTTATGAGATGCTTAAACCGCAAGCAACGTAAAAAATGTGAGTGAACTAAGAATCTAGCCCGTTTTACCCGTCTCAACTGTAGTGAATAACAAATCTAACATGTTTGTTTATTCTCGTTAGTCCCGTAGATAGTAGTTAATATGGGAAAAAGCCGCAGGTTTTCAAAAAACGTTTTTTGAAAACCGCAGATTTTCCCCCATAGTTAACTACTGAGATAGCGTTTAAGTGGTTTATGGGTATCCACAGTGGGCGCCTTTCCTCTATTCCATGTCCCTATATTATAATAAATATAAGAATAAATCCCAGTATAGGTTATCTGTTAGCTCTCTTAATACCACTATCTTTGACGATACGCATTTAAGAAAGATGGGCCAAAGATGGCTCGCCTCTAAACTACCGGCTATCAAAAGGAGACTAGTTTGTTGTACTATGAAAAACTCATGTCCCGAAGATTTTGGTAAAGAGTCATTATGTATTTCAGTAGACATCGGCAGTTTCAGCGAGAGGTCAGTTTACGTGAAAAATCTTTGACAGGTCATTCGACCCCAAAGCTAATTTATATGTAGAATATATTCTGTCAATAGTCACTATTACATAAAGAATGCAAGTTACGTCGAACTTTTTCTTGATTTTTCTATTAGATTCTTGCATTTGTATCAACATGTCCGTAAACCAAAGAATGAGAAATGCCCTTGGTAATAAGCTGTTTGCGAGCCACGCCATATGAAGATATCGAATGTTCATATCTTCTTTAAAACTTTTTAAAAGTATTTCATAATTCGTAAATCTGTAACTTTGTAAAAGTTTAGATGAAATAGTAAGGTCACGTTCATCTAAATCGTCAAAAGTAGAACATATGTGTGCGAATTGTATCATTTGGGTTAACATTTCCAACTTGCCCAAATAATCACACATTTTTTGTTCATAGTTTTTACAAATGCTGTTGCACTGGATAACTTTCAGTAGTAAATAATTTATTATATATTTTTTGAACTTCCAGATAGTTATGTCGCATGCAACTCATGTGTACTTTGACCATCCCTACGAACCGGATCCGGAAGAAAGAGGATTATACTGGGCAACAAGATTTACCGACACTTTCAAGACATTTGGATTCATTCCAGACAGTTTGTATGAAAATATAGATGTAACTCGAATGGGCGACCATCTGAGTAGAGCAGCTGCATGTGGTGATAATAACGAAAAGTGTCCGCCTCTTACAAAGCCTGAAAATATAATAGGTGAGTTTATCTTATTTCATCATCAATTTGTTTTACAGACTTACTGATTCACCACAAACTACTTCCGGAGCACCTGTTTTCACTTTTTTCTGAGATTTCACACTTGTGAAAGTGTGAAGTGCTTCAATTTTGAGTTTTGTATTTGTAGTGTTTCTGTGTTTTGTGGGTGTTAAGTGTCTATCTTTCGTCTTCTGATGTTCTTGCTTTTGCTTTGTCTTGCTTTTGTCTTTTTCCTGGATCTTGTGCTTTGTTCCTGCGGTATTCTACTGCCGTTGTATTTTTCCTTGTGTTGGTCATATTTGTTTTGCATGCGTGACGTCATTGCCATCACTGTGTTGTTCCCATTAGATTTTCGTTTCAAAAACTATGGCATTGAAATAGGACAAACTCAGAAAATTATGGGGTTGCAAAGAAAAAAAAAGTTAAGAATCGATTTTTGGAAATGAAAATTTGTAACATAGTCACTTATCATCCAATCCAGCCATCGCTCTTTTATGCAGAAATTTAAATCCACATCCTTAATATAAAGATAGATACTAGTACACGTAAAATAAACATCTTGCAACATACTGTACAGCAACTGATAAAAAAAAATCTCCATTTATGCATGGTAACCTAAACATATTTGCTGGATCATGATTTAATTGTGGACCATCTTGAAGTTTTCTATAATTCTGGTCAAAAGGAAAGATAAAATGATCCATTCCATTGTCGGATTCAGTACGTGAACTAACTCATGGAAAACAAATAAACTGATGCAAAAATTGGACGGAAAATGATAAATAAAGGCAATTATTACCTAATTGTATTGTTTTATATGTTTTATATTAAGTATGTGTTTTGAACGTTTTTGGAGATTGTAACTAAAAATGTTCTATTTCATGGTGTTATATTGCCTGGTGTGTTCTATTATCTGGTACATTGTATACGGTTATTTAATGTGTAGCCAGGTAATAGACCAGAATATTTTCCCGAGGTAATGGAAACAGCTCAGTGTTCTATTGCCCGAAGCCAACGGCTGAGGGCAATATAACACTGAGCTGTTTCCATTACCGAGGGAAAATACTTCTGAGCTATTGTCTGATTACAAAAACAGGAAAACAGCAAACACCTACACATTAAATAACTGTTTTATTACCTAATCTCCACAAAAGAAAAATAAGTTGCGGCAATGGCCGTCTGCAAAACTCAAATTCACTGCAAATTATTTTACTTAGATTATTATTCTGATACAAAAATGATCATATGCGGCAAAAAAATGCTTAGTAAATCTGAACAAATATAATTGTATTTTTTTAAATTTACATTTTTAATATCTAAAAATGTGCAAAATGATATATATGTTTTCATGTTGAATCATTTCATAATATAAATTACTGTGCATTTGTTTTACACATTTTCAAAACCACAGCAATTAGTTCTGTCATTCAGAACTCAAACAGATTTTTGGTTTTCAGTGTGTCTTGTTGTATTTCTCTCATTATCAATAATTTGAGGTTGTTTATGACAAAAAATGTTAGTAGAAATAAAATTCCATCAACCATGTCGACGCAAAAAAAATCAATTTCACTAAAATCTCTATGGTTTTGACCAATAACATTAGCCAGGAAATAGAAATGTAATGAATATTCATAAAATTGTTTTGACCAATCACAGTAGCCAGGCAATAGAACATTAATGAATATTCATGAAATTGTTTTGACCAATCGCAGTAGCCAGGCAATAGAACGGTAATGAGAATTCATGATGAAATCATTTTGACCAATCACAGTAGCTATGAAATAGAACATACCAGGCAATAGAACACACCAGGAAATAGAACACCGTGAAATAGAACACTTAATTGTAACAATCTCCAAAATAGTTCAAAATACTTAATAAAACATAAAAAACAATACAATTAGGTAATAATATGTTCTATTTCCTAGCTACTGTGATTGGTCAATATGATTTCATAAATATTCATGACTGTTTTTATTGCCTGGCTGCTGTGATTATTCAAAACGATTTCATGAATATTCATTACTGTTCTATTGCCTGACTACTGTGATTTGGTCAAAATCGTATCAATTTGACTGACATAGATTTCTTTTCAATAGCATGTTCGATTGATTTTATTTCTACAATTAAAATTCTTTGTAATGAACAACCTCAAATTATTGATAATGTTAAAGATATCACAAGACACGTTGAACACAGAAAAACAAGATAACTAATTCATGGAATTATTTTTGTCACCAATGATCATTTGTGTATCGGAATAGTAATATAAGTAAAATAAAGTGCAGTAAATCTGAGTTTTGGAGATTGCAATTTCAACAGCTTATTGTCTTTTGTGCAGATAAGGTAATAAAAGAGATATTAAATGTGCAGTCAGGCAGTAGGTGATAATTATTTCCCTCGGTTATTGAAACACTCCGGGCAATAGAACAATGGGCTGTTTCCATTTTCTCGGGAAAATAGTCTGGTCTATTGCCCGACTACACATAAAATAATTGTAAAATATATCCATGTACATCCCACTAATATAGAACCCTTATACTAGGGACATCATCCACCGGTGGTCAAGGGGAAATTGTGCGAAAATTACCTCGCACGAATATTTCAACATTACGGTATCCCATAATTTTATTGAAAAGTCAACAAAGTACGAAGCATGTGAATCTTGTAAAGACGGATATGTGTTGTGCTGTGCCCATGCATTGTTTAAATTTTGCAGTTTAATATGCATGTATTTTATTTCGTCATGAAATGACGAAATCGTCTTAATTTACAGTGACTAAGTCTAGTCTTTTTTTTTTGACGTACATTTGATTAAATTGAGGATTGCCCAATCACTACACTATACACAGTGTCGTAATATAGGGACTCCAAGCATTTTGGTCATTTTATTGGAATTTCATCATTTTTCTCATAATCTGTGAAGCAAATGCATTTTATTTTGTCATAGTGTTTTAAATTGATTATTATTCATGTATTTATGTTGAAACTAGTATAAAATGAACCAGTTAAAAAAGTTTTTCAGGTTTTGTCACTAGTATGGATGAAAATTATTTAGAATATATGTGATTCTACCTTGCAAAAAACAAGATAAAAAGTGGAGTAAAAAATGGCACCATTTTTTTTTCAAAGCAGACATTTTTCAGTAAAAAAGAAACGATGAGCCAGGCATGTATTGGTTTTTATATGGGTATCATTGGAGAAAATAACACTTTTGGTATATGCTATATAGTTTTTCTTGTATATTTGATGTAAATTGGTTGATATTTTGGAAAATATGGTGAAGGGTAATTTTGGGTCAAAAAATGAAATCTTGCAATTTTTCTAAATGGAAATGTTATACAAAAAGACATTTTAACTGTAGTATACAAAGATACTTGTGTTTAATTGTTGAAATGATGTTACTTACTGCAAAGTAAGTTACTGATTTATCTTCGTGTGACAAATATGGTTTGTACCACAAACCATCGAAAAAGGCAGTCCCTGCGCAAAATTTGAAAAATTGCAATTTTATGAAAAAACACAATATTTCAGATGGAAATGAAATGATGAGCTGGCATTTAAAAATGTACAATATTACTTATTNTATACAAATTAGTACATGTATATTGTCATGTTATATTTTTCTTGATTTTTATTCTTAGTTTTTTGTCTGATTGAAGCCAAGATGGGATGGTTAATTTCACATTTTTTCGAAATTTGGCCATTTTTGCTTCCCAGCCATTTTCAGAAACAAATAATTCAAAATGTATTAGACTGATTCCTATGCATTTTATATTTTTGAAAACACTAGAGTACTGTCATTTAGGATTTAAATAACCACCATGTTGTTATATACTTAAGTATCCGAAATTGGCAGCGAAAAATGGCTCCAAAGGCTATTTTGACGATGAAAAATAGGCCACAAGGCCTATTTTGACCAGATTTTTAAAAGTCTTACGATATCATACACTATTTTCAAATAATTTGTGTAGAAGAACTATTGTTATTCTTTTAATTTACAAAAAATCATAGTATATGGTGAAAAAATACAGATTATATTGCTGTCCAAAGTTGTGTCCGCTACTAGCGTGGACCTTGGTGCCATTCAAAAAATAACAAAGTCCATCATATTTTTTTGCATTTTCAGTTGCATATTTCTCAAAGTTAAAATATCTTAAAAATAATAAATTTTGGTATTTCTTATCTTTGGGCATAAGTTAACAAAGTTTTACCAATAATAAGTGTCTATCAACAATCACAACCACATATTTTTATGTTGAAGATGGGTTCATTTACCAATGACATCATTGGACGAAGACATTTTCCAAATTTTGCCCCTTTTTTGTCAACTTTGAATTATTGTAACTTTTTAAATTCACAACCGATTTTCAATCTGTTTGTTGCATTTTGTTTCTTATTTTATGCTCTTTTCTACTGTATTATTTACAATAATTAGTACTGATTGCATATTTTTCTCTTGGAGTCCATATTAATGAGTCAGGGTAAGATCGTTTTGAATCGTGACTTGATAAAAGATTAATGAGATCTTTTCAAGCCACTGACTAGAGCCACTTTGATCTAACCAAGGATTGTTGTAATTTTGTCCTTGACATTTATTGTAAGTTTCAAAACAGCTACTCAAACAAGCCAGGGACATCAGAATGTGATATTTGTAGGAATGCAAGGACATCTTTGGTCGGAGACCGTACTTAGCGAAGACAACTTTTACTATATGGTTTTTCCAAGAATATTGGCTTTAGCTGAACGCGCATGGCACAAAGCATCATGGGAAAATGAAGTCACAAAAACGTCCAGAGACAAATATATGAAAGAAGACTGGGATAAGTTTGCTTACACTTTGGGTCACAAAGAACTTAATCGATTGGACAAAGTAGGAATTAAATACAGAGTTCCTCCACCAGGTGCTATGTGAGTATTTTGTTAATTAAACACAGAATACCCCTACCGGTGTATGTGAGGTTTTTGTTAATTAAACACAGAGTACCCCCAACCGCTGCTATTTTAGTATTTTGTTAATTAAATACAGAGTACCCCCACCCGGTGCTATGTGAGTATTTTGTTGATTAAACACAGAGTACCCCGCCCAGTGCTATGTGAGTATTTTGTTAATTAAACACAGAGCACCCCCGTCCGGGGCTATGTGAGTATTTTGTTGATTAAACACATAGTACCCCCGCCCGGTGCAATGTGAGTATTTTGATAATTAAATACAGAGTTTCTCCAACCGGTGCTATTTGAGTATTTTGTTAATTATTAACACAATACCTCAGCCGGTTCTACGTTAGTATTTTGTTAAGTGTAAACAAAGTACATACACCCGGTTCTAATTAAAAATTTTGATGATTATAAACAAAGTATTTTCATCTGCCTTCACTTTAGTATTTTGTTACAGCAAGTATATATACAGATTACTCCCACCTGGTGCAATTTTATTGATAATATACAAAGTACCTCCAATCGGTTATACTAACGCATACCTCTACTCTGTATTTCATAAGTATTTTTATAGATTATATACACAGTACCCAATTCGATTATATACAAGTATTTTGTTGATTAAATATAGAATACCTTCAACAGGTCCTTTTAAGATATTTTGTTAGGTAATGATACAGAGCCCCAGCCGGTGCTACGTAAGTGTTATTTAAAATAAATACACAACTATTTAACCAAAAGTTTTTTTTTATTTTTGAAATTCAGAGTAGTTCAACCCTTTCCTACATAAGTATTCCAACTTAACACCACCGTATAATTCTAAGTAAGATTCTGTTAATTCAGTACAGAGAACTTGTACGTATTTGTCAATACAATAATGTACCAAACTTTGGTAGTAGGTAAGTAGCAGAGCAACGTCGTCTAGTGTTAGGTACCAGTGTACATCTATCCCGGTACTAGATAAGTATTCGTTAATTAAGCAAAAATACCGCCGTTATCAGTTAGGTATGCTAATTATTTAAAAATTAATAGGACCTGTAAGTCTCGTTAAATTTGGAAACTTCCGGGTACATAATTTGTATCCGGAAGTTGTATTTTAAACAAACACATCTGACGGTATCATGTGCGCAATTATTGACTTTCGAACAGGGATCCAGTTTTGAACCCAAAGCTGTATTCAGTATTAAGCACTACAACTCCTACGATTGGTGGATAATAAAATTAAATGTTTTAAAACAAAATACTATGTCATGTTACAATTCGGTTTATAGCAAATCTGATTTCAACAATGTAACCCAGAGGTGATAATTTGACCTTTTATGGGATCTGGTCGTCACAAAAATATTTTATTATTTTCAATATACCCCTTTTTGAGCCTCAATTTACACCAAGAAACGCCGCATGACCCCCCATTTTTTATTTTGGAATTCGAAAGATCTATATAAGTACTTGTCATTTTCAGGACTCCCGGGATGAAAAAAAGCCTTCGTCTATTTTTAGTTTATCGCTAAACAGGGGAACCCCCCTATGGAAAATGCATTGTAAATAATTGCGCGCTTGTAACCTATAGTTTCACGCATGAAATTGGAACGTGATAATCCTATAACGTAATATTTTGGCGGGAAACGTTTTCGAATTGCAATTTTATCGTGATTTCTCGGTGTCACATGACGAGACGTACAGAAATCTATTGCAACATACTTCTTCTCGGTGTGAGTAAAGTTTGAATAAAAATGTGTTGTGAAAGTATTTGTTTATTTACAACAGATTTTAGTTGCAAATGCTTTAAAATTAATAAAGAAGAAATGTCTACATCTATCGTTAAGCATTTTTGTTATCATATTGTGTCTGACGTTGTAGTTCATCTGCCATAATCATGATTATCAGCTGGCTTGTCTGAAGTTTTGAAGATATTCTATAAGCCGCCTGTTAACCGTTTTATGGATTTCAGGGAGTGTTCCATCACTATTAACTGTTTATCGCCCATATTATTATTATGAACTGTATAAGTTATTGATTTTGTCCATGTCTTTAGACCATTATTTTTGAACTAACGGTTCGATTCCCACATTCTTTATCTTTTCTTCTATACTATCAATATATAGTATTTATCCCTGTGCTTCCTTGTAATACGGCAAGAACAATAATCTCTAACATTTGTTACATTTATTTATGGTAATATTTTGAAGTTGAGAAGACTTAAGCCCCTCAACACTCAGTTCGCTTAATATCTAATGACAAAAAGGTGTAAATAAAATGCAATCCTTTCTTGATGTTCTTGATGACCAATAAAACAGGCAGGAACTTTTGCTTGGCCTGTAAATGTAGGAACGTGTGACGTGTGTTATGTCTTTATTATAAACAAGTCGTAAATGTTCATGTTCTTTTTGAAACATTCAGATGTTGCAAAAATGTGCAATGTAGATCAGCTTTTGACACGTTTCTATGTTATTCAGACATGTTAGTGTAACATATGGCATGTTTTCAATGTTGCTCATTTATATTTGTGCTATTTTAAGCTGTTTCATGTGATACCCTTATCTGGCCTGTACGTCTATCTTTTGTAGCACATTTTTATATGGAAACTCTTGAGTCATGATAGTTTCTTATGTCGCTCCACTTTGTATATGTCAACTCTTCATATTTCTGTATTGCTCTTTTCTGTACATGTTACCTCATAATAGCTTTATTTGTTGGTCTGTTCTGTGTTTGTCTTTTGCAATGTTTCCTATGAAGTTCTGTTCTGTACTTGTTAACTTTCGAATGTTATATAAATCCCATTTCTGTGTCATCTCAATTTGTCTGCCTTTGTTGCTCTGAACCTTCATTACCGTTTTTCTATGCTAACCTGTTATGAATGTGTCACATCTTGGGTTCTCTGAATTGCCATCACTTGGCGTCCGTCGTCCGTCCGTCAGTTAACCTTTCACATTATCATCTTCTTCTCTGAACTACTGAAGCGAATTTAACCAAACTTTATAGGAATGATGTATGGAAGGTCTTTAACCAAAATTGCTGATTTTACTTTGATTCGACAAAAAACGGGGCTGCAAGTGCTGAACTCAGGTTTAAAATTGGATCCTATGGGAAAAAATCTCAATTTCGTCTTCTCCTCTAAACACATTGAAGCAAATTCAACCAAACTATGGAAAGTCCTATACAAAGATTGCTCATTTCGTTCCGAAATGACGAAAAACATGGCCGCCAGTACGGAAATTAGGTTTAACATTAGACCCTATGGGAAAATTACATTTTTTCTTCTTCTCTGCAACCACTAAATAAAATTCAGCCAAACTTACAGGAATTATGTATGGAAGGTCTTTTACAAAGATTGCTCATTTCATTTCGATCCTACAAAAACATGGCTGCCAGTGTATAACTTAGGTTTAAACCAATCATCTGGAAATCCATTAACCGAAAACGTGTGAAAGATTTTGAGACATAAGTTGTTTAAGGGACCATTCACAAATCGAAATTTACAGTATTAATTTGAGAACAAAATACCGAAGTAACTGTAAATTTATTTTCTCCATACGCGCATTTCGACAACTCATGTCTCATTAATACAGATCAATCCAAAACATTTGGAAGTCCATTAACCGAAAAAATACGTTAAAGCTGATAGAGAACAAACATCCAAAAGGATCTAAATAGAAAAGCCAAAATTCACCTAAGGACAGAGTGTATGCATGAGGGAGATACTCCTTAGTTTTAAGCATTTTTTTCAATTTAGATGTTGCAAGTTTCAATACAATCAGTTATCGGGTCAGCACCAAAGTACTGACTACTGGGTTGGTGAATGCCGTCGGGGACTAACAGGCTCTAGTGGTGATAAATATAATATCGTTGCTTACTTTGTATTTTATAACAGGAAAGACGGTGACAATATTATAACAAATACCGCTTTCCCCGGGTTGAATGTCGAGTATAGTGTTGATGATCAAAATACATGGAAATCAGGGAGCATAACAGATCCAGGAGACTATGTTTATCTCAGAACGAAGTATGTATAAATATAGTTTTGTGTAGGTATCATGTTTAAATGCGTCGTTGACAGCTAGATGTCTTGTGACAATCATATTACATAATATGATTCTAAACAGTCTATATAATTTGTCGTTTTTGTGTCAAAAACTTTTAAATCACAACCATCGTAAACAGATATCATATATATGAAAAAGTTGTATAATCCATGTATTGTAAAGGTTTGCCCTAATTATGTACCCAAACTACATTGTATTGAATTTTGCGTCTTTTTGATGGGAACATTTCAACTATTGAGCAAAATGTTCAAGGGCATTGTAATTGTTATGTTTTACGTGTATATGATATGAAAAAATGTAAAAGCCATATAAACAGGAAGAAATGAAAAAGGGCTTTTTTGAGCAATAAAACTTATAATTGTCAATGCGGCATTAAAATCAAGATTTATATGTCAAAGATATTGATCAACGTATTAGGATTGAATGAAGACTGGTAAGTTCAGAGTTTCTCAGGAATGGGGGAAATACATCATTCCAGACATTTAAATAACAAAAGCAGTAATAGGACACCGGAACAACGAGTTTTAAATGCTACTGGAAAAAAAAGACAAATCGGACAACAGCAGTTCCAGAAACATGAAAAAAAAGAGATTATATAAGAACAACCGCAAAAATTATCTTGAAAAAACAACTTTAACAACAAATTACTCAAATTTAAAGCACTAACTAAAACAGTAACAGTATGAAGTCTCATAGAAACAGAAAGAACCCCCAGATTTTTTGGAAGAATAAGCGTCTCCCGACCGTATAGGACATATTCTACGAAAGGATATGAGTAAATTAACATGAGACCATAACATATGTTAACTCCAACTGCAATAATTTTGATGAGCTGTATAGCAATTTCGGAAAGTAATTCCTCATCAGCAGGACTAGAACCCAAACATAGGAAATCCATAATTTCAAAAAAATTCACAACCAGTCAATAAGCTAAAAGTAAATCACAATCATGAAGACTTTATGAATCTAGCTGAAAATATCCACACATCATATCTTTAAATAGTGCCTTGTAGATGGCCATTGGATTTCTTGAGGTACACAGAGTAAATCCTTGACTAAAGAGTTTTAAGACGGCATTTCTAAATCAATATAAACTGCAATGTCGACAGTAACGAATCAACTTGAAATGTATACTACATGTACGGTTCTCAATTAGAAAGTTACATTACCTCGTTTGTCACAAATATTTGGTCTATCTGCATTAATATACAACAGAAGATCTAAGTATAAGAAATAGAAATGTGTGTGTCATAGAACTTTTTCATTTAAAGCCCGTTTGGGATATATCTGATGTTAACTTCCTTAAATATTGGATAATGAAGTAAAGAAGTTTTTGTCTGAGCTTATAGCAAAGCCCTTGGCTAAATGTTTTGCTTTCTCTGTGTTAGTTATCGTTAATCCTAAGCTCCATACAAAAAAATATAAGCCAAAACCGGCGCACGGTTAGTTCGCCTAGGAATCTTCATGGCCTCTAGAAACATCTGGCAAATACGAAGTAATGGAATCGATTAAGATTTTTTTATTGTCATGACTTTATTGTCTTCGCAACATACATGAACATTTTTTCTTTTACTACTGATAAAAACAAAAATTGCGTTTTCCGTTTGCAGTGCAGAATCCTTGCTATTTTATTGTGTTGTAGCTTTGTGTCAAGAGTAGAAAAATCAAAGGTTTGAATGCTATGATAAAAGAAATAATGTTTGACGGAATTGTTAAAGATAACCTTTTTTAAGCTCTACATCTGATTTCTGCCGCCCTTAGAGTAAGCATTATTACAGTAACTAAGAGGGCCATCTCAAAATGCGATCAGTAAAATACTTAGGTATTAGAAGGAATTGTATACTCATCTGGATGACCTGGCAATCAACCTCGGTAAGGCTTTTTATAACTTAAGTAAATGAAAGATGCCACTTTTTATTATCATCTGTAATGCCAAAGAAAGCATACACCGAAGTTTGGTTCTTGTCCCTTAACGTTGTAATGTATGCCGAAGTTTGGTTCTTGTCCCTTAACGTTGTAATGTATGTTTAAGAAGAGTTGGTCCATTACAGTCACAGTGATTCTGGTATATGTGTGAAACATTGTGTTCTCAACACATTTTGTATATCATGGGTCTCAGTCAGGTTTTTCTCATAACAACTTGACATTCCGGTATATATTGGCTGTTACTCTATTCACCACCAGAGAACCGACCCGGTTAGCTCTATAGAGTGAGTAACTGGCCCCATTCAAGGTGCCTCAAACTTATTCATCAGCATATTAAAACATGTAAATGTTTTGCATTGACCAAGATTACCTTTTATTTCAGTCTAACCTTAATAAATAAATGTATTTTGCAATGTTGATCAAAATGAAATGAAAACATTGCAGAAGACTTGCAGAGCGATAGTCTGTACTCGTAATCTGTTCAGAGGGATACAACTTGTAAGCGTTACCACAACTGTGTTGTGACAATAAGGTTTCTGCTATTGCTTACAAGTCATATCATTGTTTGGTTATGGGGTTGTATTGATAATTCTAACTATTATACAAAGCTTCATCCTTGCAGCGTTTTTCGTGACGTAAAAAGACTTGTTTATGAATAATTCAGCAAAACTGAAATTAACATATTTTTCAGAACATGCGATTAAAAGGAGACTCTTGTCAATAAAAGAATTTAAATTTGTTACCATTTATATCGATGCTGCATTTCTTGCTCACTCAAAAAAGAAAAACACAAAAATAAAGAAAATGGCCATAATTAATCTCTAGAAATTTACCGTATTTGAAATTTAAACGTCTTTGTTCTCTAGCCACTTGTTTTATTTATTTGTTTACTAATAGTCATGATTCCAATCAAATATTTTTTTAAATATTCTGAAACAACATGAACATGTATTCTTTATACATTGCAGATCAGCTGATGGCAATCGATACAGCAGAGTTGTGAAGTTTACAACAACAACATCTTCGGCAGGCAGAAAACAGGCACATATAACACTATTAATACTGGGATTATTTATACCCCTTATTTGTTTCCTATGTAGATCGTCATAAACTTCATATAAAAAAGCATTAAAAAATAAATTCTACATTTTTTCTGAGAGTGGTCTGTCTGTTGCAAAATTGTCTATATGTATATAAACCCAGTTTACTAATTTAACAGTTTACATAGTTAAATGTGTAAAAAAAAACTTAGATTAATTGAAGTGAGGTCTATCAGCCTCTCAGCTTAGTCTGATTTCCCATTTTGCGGATAGATATCTGTTCATCCAGATACTACACAGAAAAACCTCATAATATTTTCATTCATGTTACTTACAACACATTGTCATGTGAGTGATGTCATAAACTTCAACAGTTATTTGAAACGAAACTCCATTGGTGATTTATTACTTTCTTATGCTGCCAATTGTAAAAGTGAAACGCAATAACAAAATCAGGTTATAAAACCATCAATACTTCAAAATGTAATTTAGTCAGCTTGCATAACGTCTATGATGTGAGACTTAATCACTTGTTGTGCTCATGCACTGTTTCATCTTTCATCTTAAGTATTTGATGAATTGTTTATATAGTAGGTCAGAAATTTACCAAGAGTTTAGCTTCAATTAATTATTTAAAAACCGAGCACTACCATTCACTCATTACAATGTAAAACTATATTTGTTTTATTTGATTTATTGTTACATTTTATGAATATATTAATTTAATGGTTATTGCAAAATCATATGATTTATTGTTTTAATGTTTCATTAATTCATTGAATTTTTTATTAAAATGTTTTGTAGAGTGTTGGTTCTATACATTATAAAGCAATGCAGCAGTACCAACTTTGTTTGTATTTTTAAAAAATGTGAACAATAGTCATTGAGCGCATCACAAAATTATGGAATGCTGGACCTTATACAAGATGGCAGTGTATATAAATACACAGTATTATCAATATAAAGGTCCAGTCACCATATAAAGTTCTACCTAACGTATTCAAACCTTCGGGAAATTGTGTTAATGCGTTTGCACACGATGAAGAAATGGCAGGAATTCTCTTGTTTGACGCATCACAACGTTATACTATCGATCAACAGCGCATAAAAAAAACTTAATCTACAACCCTCTCGAAAGTGTTACAGCATTGTAACGTTTCAAAACCGTTTCACTTGCGTACTTGACGTATGCCGAACAGATTCATACTGGTTGACTTACTAACATCGAACGGTTGCATAGCGTGAAAGACCGCAATTTGACAATTCTTTGCCAGATCAGTTTCAATCCTTCAATCGAAGGTCATTATCAAAGTATAGATATCGATAACACTGACACTGGTTTCTGTATCCATTTAACTAAATATTCTAGGCTTTTTGCTCATATGTTTATTTGTAATTGTAATAACTTGTTTATTAGTTAATAAAATATGTTTCCATTAAATATGGAATATTTTTGTTGAGAATGTCTGAGATATTTCAGGGGTGTTTGTTTCCAAAAATTCAAATTATCCTATAAAAAAATCACTGAAATCATCACTCAAATCATTCTTGAACACCATGGGCATCGAAAAATGCATTTTTGAGAAATATTTGTACACACAATATTTGATTTAAAAAATGTAACATTTCCACCAAAAAGAGGGTTTCAGAACGGGTTGAAGGAGTGGTCTGACAGATTCGTAAAACAGACTTTCGTACTTGACAGTTAGAAAACAATGTTTAAAGCAAAATATTATAATTTCATTCACACACTTTTGTGCAGAATACCTCTCAACTTCAAATTTTGGCTCAGAAAATACGAATATTCCATATTTATGCCCAACCGTATATATGAAAAAAACCATGATACGTTACTCGTTAGTTACAAATCCCCAGATTTATGTTCAAATCATGTTCGAGAAACAAATACATAGCACACAAAGCATGTGTATAACGTACCTCTGGCATTCGTTTAACTTGATCATAGCTTATCAACGACACGTTAATGTTCGTTTAAGATTTTTAGCATTTCAAATATTTTCCAAATTCAACAACGCATGCCAGCGTGTTTCGACGTGTTTGTAACGTGTTGACAATGTGCCCCTAACTTATATAACGCACACAAGCGTATATGAAAAAATTATCGCGTCGGCACACGTTGGTGCAATGAGTTATAGTGTGACGGGGCCATAAAAAGGACAATTTGAATGAAATTTGATCCTCACTTACATGTACCATACATGTCATGTACATAAATCTCAGTTGGTCACCTGCAGAGAAGTGCCTTTAAACAATGGTCCAGGCGATCTAAACAGGCACTTGGGGATATTTTGTTTTCTCATCATCGCAGTAACTTAGAGTTTCAGTGTGCAGGTAATCATTAAGTGAGTACTCAACAACTCTGTGAAATTCAACTAAACGTTTGAATTCAATATGATTTTGCTTTAGAAATCAACGCATCTTAGTGATCAAACTTGCTAATAGTTTAGTTGCAATATTTCTCAAAAGAGATTGAGTGAAATGCTCTAAAATTTACTTATTGAGCTTTATAACTCCATAAACCTTTAAGAAAATAAATCGGGCCAAATACTGGAACTCTCAAATTTTGGAAAATCAATGCATTAGTTTCAAGGATCACAGGAAATAATAACAAGATCAAAGGAATATTGCCAATATTTTTTTTGGTAATAAAATCAGCGAAAGTATCACGTCGGATGCGTGCAAATTGACAGGTCTTTATTTTGGTGGTGTTTTTTAGGAGTTAAGTCGAGCCCACCTGTTTAGTAAAAACAATTCCATTAGTGATATTTCATGGTATTCTACATCCATGTGACATTTACCATCGAATATATCCTTCTCTACAACGTATATCAAGTAAAAACTTTTCACCAAAAATATCCATCTTGCTTTTGACTTGTACCATCAAATATTTCCAGCTAGCCTTCTCTACTACGTACATCAAGTAAACATTTTTCACCAAAAATATCCACCTAGCCTTTGACTCCTAGTGTACATACCTATTCTTTGAATGTATCGGGTATATGTCTTATATTTTTCAGATAAACATTTCATCATGTAATTAATGGATAAAACCCTTTTATTATTTCAGGTGTACAAAAGCTTAATTCGTAGATTTGAACACAATCTGATGATTGTCTGCACTGTCTCGTAAGAATGGTCTATATTTGTATGGCGTAACCAGAAGAACAAACATGATACCAAGTATAGGCAATAAATCTTCTTTTCTTTCATGTCTTCTGTTCTTAAATCAAAAAACCATACACGGTGTACACACAAAATGATATCAAATGTAAGGACAGAATCACTATTTTCTGTATGTTTCATCTCATATACAATGCTAAGTGCCTATTGAAAAAAGAAGGAATTGAAAAATATGAGCTCTGACTTGGAAACAACAGTGATTTCGCAACACCCCAAAACAGATGTTATTGTCACTGTGTGAAGTTTTTTTTATAATATAGGATTTATTATAATTTGATATATTGCAGAGATTTCACAAGTCTATCGATGTCGCATAATTAAAGCGTTAATTACTGATTGACTCAATATTTCTAAAAATAAAACCCCTAAGACTAAGTATTTCTAACAATAAACAATAGTACAAATAAAAGACTTACTGTTACAGAAAAAATAGCATTGTAATTCCCAAGTTCAATTGAACTTCTTTTTGACTGGTAAAAATGTCACACCATTTGCAAATGAAAATTGAAATTTCAATTTCAAATTAGATTGTTTATTTTACGAAAGGATATGGAGTAAATGAACATGAGACCATAACACATATGTTAACTTCAACTGCAATAATTTTAATGAGCTGTATGGCCATTTCGGAAATTAATTCCTCATCAGCAGCAATAGAACCAAACATAGGAAATCCATAATTTCAAAAATGTTTAAAATGCATAAAACAAAACGAAATCCGAATAATCAGTAATATCAAATATAGCTAAGGACAAAACTACGATGGAGGGAGCTAAACCTTAGGTTTTAGAAGTTACATAAATTTTAATAATAGTAATTGAATAAAGTGTACACATGAGATATTATCTAATGTCGTTTGCAGTAACTGTAGTTCAACAGTTCAAATACGAGATGGTGCAATTATCCGTTTTGTTTACTCAGACAAAAAACTAAAAAAAAAAAAAAAAATAAAAAAATAAAAATAAAAAAAAATAAAAATACCAGTCAAATAAATTAATACCAAGAGTGATATTGTCACTATTCCATGCTTTCGGGGATTAAAGTCTGAAATTTTTGACAAAGCATGTACTATGCTGTTTGTTTTGTTTTCATTGTAGCAGTATGTATAGCCTAGATTATAAGGGGAACCCTTGTCCTAATTTGTTTGGGAAACAAGGTTTAAGTGGAAAGTAATGAACAGTGAAGTTTTTGATTGCCATGGAAACCAAACCAGAAGCCTACAATTTTGATATAAACATGTTTTTGTATTTTTATTACAGGGAGGTCTCAAAGTGACTTCAAGATGAAGCACGACAATAAAAGCGTTGTTCCTTTGCTTGTTTTTACCATGTATTTGTAGAGACTTTGTCTCATGTGCATTTACTCCATATCCTTTCATTCACCGTATGTATAACTTGGTAAAAGGGGATAAAGGGGAACCCCTGTCCTAATTTAATTTTGAAGCGAGGTATAAAATTTGTTGTAAAAGATAAGGAGGCATTTTGGTTGCCATTGAAACCAAGCCAGAAATCTTTGATTTTGAGAAAAACATGGTTTTGTATCTTTATTACAGCTGTATGTATTACTGAAGTAATAATAACTAAAGACCGAAGTTACTGTGAATTTATTTTCTGCATATGCGCATTTCGATAACTTACGTCTCTTCAGTGCAGATAAAATTTAAACGTTAGGAAGAAAAAAAAACCAAAGGTGGTGTATAACTGATAAAGAACAAATAACCAATATGATCTAAATGTAAAGCCAAAATCAGGTAAGGACAGAGCTTTGCATGAGGGAGATACTCCTTAGTTTTCAACAGAATTTACAAAAATTTAGATATCGCAACGTTCCAAAAAGATTAGGGGATTCATTGTATCAAACTTCTGAAGTTGAATATCAATAGGTAAACCAAGATTGTGACATTTTTTCAGCATACAATACATTGCTTTTCTACCTTGTTCTATTAACTTAGCTCTGTTTTTTTAAGAACCATTTGACATAAAATCTAAACTTCCGCATTTATCGTTATCTACATTTGCTAAAAACAGCTACTTAGGTTTTTGAAACATTGATTTCTAATTCCCATGTTTTACAGTACAAATACATGGCATTGATTGCAGTTTAGATTGAGCTAAAACAACAGTGGCATCAGCTTATAATAACAAGTACAGTCTAAGATGTACAGACATTTCATCAGTATCAAGTATATGAGAAGCATTATACATATCATTTAGAACATTATATGCCCGGATTATATGCTCTAGATATGAAATCAATCAAATCGTTTGAAAATATAAAAAAAGAACACATGAAAGATTTTCGATTGGCGAACACCTACATTGCTTTGAAGATATTCAGATAACAAAACATTTTGACGAACACACGACTTAGCACTTTCATACATTGCATGAATAATAATAAATGTTAAAAAATGGATAACAGGAAACACCTACAATGGCTGTAAATTATAATTACATGCAATAATTTTCAGTTTCCATGAATACAGTATTGTAACAATTTATGCCATAAAGCAATTCTATTTACTGAGTCAAATGCTTTACGATATTCAATAAAAGCACAGTACAGAGTTTTGTTTCTACACAGATATAAATCAATAAGACATTGTAGGTTTAATATGCGATCATAAGTACCATATTTTTTTTCGAAACCCTGCTTGTTCTTCACAGAGAACATTTATAATTTCTAAATAAAGATTTAACCTTTTATTTGATACAGTTGTAAAAAAACTTGTTATAAAAACTTAAAATAGTAATACCTCCATTATTATCAGGGTTTGCAATATCACCCTTGTTTTTATAAAGTGGACATATTACACCAACTGACCACTGATCTGGTATTATACCAGATTTAAAAACAATATTAAAAGGTTTTACATACACATCAATTATTTTCTCACAAGACTTCTTTAAGAATTCATTTAATATCATATCGGTACCACATGACTTTTTATTTTCAAGGATTTAATAGCTTTTACAGCCTCATCTCTAGTTATAACAGTATTTAGTTCATAATTCAACTTTGTAACAGTACTGCATTCAATATCAACATTAAAATCACCATTATTATTTGTACAGTGCTCAACTTCTTAAAATGCTCATAGAAACAATTCAAAGATACCTTTTTCTATTATATTACGTGTATCATTACAATTGTTTCTCTAATTACGTAACGTCCAGTATGATTTTAGATCACTATTACGAAGACCCCTGAATTTCATAACAAAGTTTTTTTTTTGTACAAGTTACATTGAGTAATTACATACTTTTTTATATTCTTTGCTGCATCTTATAAGTTATTTTTACTACAGTTTCACTCTCCAATTACAATTTTAACATGCAATTGGCTTCCTAGACAATTGTACTTTGCTTGTGTAAGACAAACTTATCCCATTAACTAATTAAGGATAATTTACATTTATATGACATGAATGAGTTCGCAAAGAAAGGTTTCCTTTTCCAAGTAAAAACAGTCGCCTTTAAAAACTTTCTCTGGACATTATTTCTGGTCCAATTTTTAACATGTTTATACTGCTGAATAGAACTTGACCAACATCTTCTATCAGTTATTTAGAAATAGTTTTCCATAGTTTCCATTTTTAAGTATTTAAACATGTCTACAAATTTACAACGTCAAGATTAGCTATATATTATATAATAAATAGACCATTTGCCAGTTCTACAATCAACAGAATTAATTTAGCAAAACCCAAAAGGGAGGTAACTTTTTGAAAAATCTCAAAGGGACAGAACGGTTCCCTGCTAGGGAAAACCAACCAAAAAATAAAGAATTTTTAAACAAAAGTTATGTTAGTTTAACCTTTAGCAGACGTTAAGTCAGCATGATAATTCAAAACCCAATCCCAAATAGTGCTTACCATGCTTTAAAGTGCTACTTGTTTCAAGTAAAAAAAAAATAAACAACTGTACTAACTTGAACTGTCTGCTCAGTGGCTAAGAAGTATTAAAAATTCGAAAATATGCTAACTTACTGCAGAATATCATAAATATTGTGTAGGGAATTACTTTTTACAGACTGGGTTAGTACGAAGATCGTACTTTAAAACAAATGTGCAAGTTTAATGTTTGTTTGTCCGGTGTAGGAGTTACTGCCCTTTGAAGGTTTGACCAAAAACACAAAATTTGACTAGAACTGACAAAACTTCAGTAATTGGCAAATCATCTATTGTGACCATAAAAAAAATCAATCTTTATTTAAATTATCACAAAAACAAAATAATGAACATAAAATTATTTCTAAAATACTGTAAGGAGCTGTTTGTTAAGCTCTCTTTAGCAGAACAATAAAGTAAAAAATCCGACAACAAATAAATTCTACAGGCTTTTTTAAAAGTGTGATCGATTTTACTTGAAATGCACACTCAGGGAGATATTGCTTTGCGAACTCACTCATGTCATATAACTGTATATGTTACATTGAATTTGTAAAAGCAGTGATTTTGTAAAATCCCTGAATTGATTAGTGATTTTATAAAACCACTGACCATTTTAGTGATTTTATAAAATCACTGAAATTTTCAGGGATTTTATAAAATCCCTGAAAATCTTGTTAGGAATTTTACAAAATCACTGATGAAATAGTATATAGAATATTTCGGGGATGCTTATTTAATTAGATAAATATCTAACCAAAAGAAATTATAATACGTATGCACAATTTAAATAAATTACCATGCAGATCTCGCACTCTAAGATTTTTACCCCATAAAAACTACATTTTGAAAAACACATTGTGAACCCATTTCTTAACTGATTTCATTGAAATTTCACCTAGTAGATACAGATTTTATTTTACATGTTTTATAAGGCCATTATTAAAATGAAATCATTGTAATTTTATCCAACTTTTTGTAAAATTCAGCACTGGCGGATGAATGTTATGTTTTAATTTTTATGATTATAGAAGTTACTTTTTTGCTCCTTTATCTGTTGATTGTTTTTTCAAGAGAAAAATTGTTTCTTTTTTCGTAACATTGATTCCCAATGCAATATTGCTTTTAACTTAAAATACTTAAAATACTTTGAATAAATTAAACTTAAAACTTTAAGTTCGGTCATATGAAAACAAATATTGAAATGTTAATGTATTTGTTCAAAATTTTTTAAAAGAGCTGACTTTATCTGGTACATAACTGGTAAACATATTGTTTGTTATTAGATATCTAAAACTATTACATATTCCCTAAAAATAACCAGGGAATCAGTAAAATAATGCTTGATTTTTTCAGTGAATTTGTAAAATCCCTGGTTTAAATTCGGGATTTTACAAACCCACTGACCAATTTAGTGATTTTACTGAATTTTCAGTGATCTTACAAAATCCCTATTTTTACAAATTCACTGTAACATATATATCTGAAAGTACAGCCCTTTTGATCTAATTATCACGTTACTGTTACCTTCATTCAACTGGCGTCACCATATAAACGGTCCATAGGGGAGGTAATTAAGCCTTCTGTACGAACCTAAGTGAGTCTGCTCTAGTTTCTGAAAATAAAGAAGTAGCTCTAATACTGCACGGAATTTTGCGTTTTTCAACACAGTTTGTCTGCTATTGCCTGCACAAGTGTTTCCGTATTATGGCATGAAGTCCTATCTCGAAAAAACAGTGCATTCCCTGCACTTCTACCACGGAATGCCTCTGAAAACCCATTCAGGTCACTATGTAAAAGATAGGTAAACTTGCAAATACTGTTTAATACTGTTTTAGTTGCTCTAAACTATAAGTTCAAAAGACGAAGTCAATTATCCTCCGAACAAATCGTTAAACACCATATTTTAACTTGATGTGTTTTTTGTACTTATCAAGTTATCTATCATATGCAGAGGCCAGTGCAATATAGGTTTGCAATAGACCATTGGCCAGTTCTGCAATCAACAGAATGCATTTAACAAAACCCAAAAGGGAGGTAACTTTTCGAAAAATCTCAAGGGGACAGAATGGTTCCCTGCTTGTGAAAACCAACCAAAAAATAAATCATTTATTTTAAATCAAAATAAATCATTTATTTTAAATCATTTATTATAAGTCAAAAAATAAATCATCATCGACCCAGTTACCACTGGGTCGATGCCACTGCTGGTGGACTGTTAGTCCCCGAGGGTATTCACCAGCCCAGTAGTCAGTACTTCGGTGCTGACCCGAAAGCCGATTATTTTTGAAACCTTTCAATATCTAAAATTTTGTAAATTTTACTGAAAACTAAGGAATATCTCCCTCATGCAAAGCTCTGTCCTTAGCTGATTTTGGGTTTAAATTTAGATCACTTTGGTTATTTGTTCTCTATCAGATCTTTGAGTTAATGGTCTTCCAAACGTTTAGATTTTATCTGCACTGAAGAGACATAAGTTGTCGAAATGCGCATATGCAGAAAGTAAATTCACAGTGACTTCGGTATTTAGTTATTTGAATCAAAAGTTATGCAACTTTAACAAGTCCCCGAGGGTATTCACCAGCCCAGTAGTCAGTACTTCGGTGCTGACCTGAAAGCCGATTATTTTTGAAACCTTTCAATATCTAAAATTTTGTAAATTTTATTGAAAACTAAGGAGTATCTCCCTCATGCAAAGCTCTGTCCTTAGCTGATTTTGGGTTTAAATTTAGATCACTTTGGTTATTTGTTCTCTATCAGTTTTCAAATATCTTTGAGTTAATGGTCTTCCAAACGTTTAGATTTTATCTGCACTGAAGAGACATAAGTTGTCGAAATGCGCATATGCAGAAAGTAAATTCACAGTGACTTCGGTATTTAGTTATTTGAATCAAAAGTTATGTAAGTTTAACCTTCAGCCGATGTTTAGTCAGCAACATAATTCAAAACCCAATCCCAAATAGCGCTTACCATGCTGTAAAGTGCTTTTGTTTCAACTAATAAAAATAAACAATTGTACTAAGTGGAACTGCCTTCTCAGTGACTAAGAAAGTATTATGAATTCGTACTGCAGAATATCTCATGAATATTGTGTAGGGAATTTACTTTGTCCACACTGGTTATGCACGAAGACCGTACTTTAAAACAAATGTGCACATTTTATGTTTGTTTGTCCGGTGTAGGAGTAACTTCCCTTTGAAGGTTTGCCCAAAAACCACAAAATTTGACTAGAACTGACAAGAACATAAGTAACTTGCAAATCACCTATTTTCAATCATTTATAACTCCGATAACAGAAAAAGTTCCCTGCAAGATCACGAATTTCTTTAGATAATTCAGAAAACTGGTATTTTTGTGACGAAATAAATAGGTAAATAATCCGCTCTACGTTTTTCATAAGTTGATTTTCATTAGGGAAAGTTTGTCTCCCCCTTTTCGTAAGCCGAGATCAACTCCGGGTCAGGTTTTTGTAGGACGGTGTCTTTGTTTCTGAAGTTATCCGCCTTAGCTCCTTACAACGTAACTAGTATGGAATAAATACGACTAACTTGTCAGTCAAATAAAAGAAATATACTATCAATAAAAATTCACTGAGGATTCAAAATAACATCATGTTTTCTTTTTCTGAGTTCTTTTTTAATCCATTCTAATTTCATATTGTCTTTTTTGGTCAGGTATTCCGCATATGCCGAAAACATTGAAAATGTAGATTTCCCTCCGTTCTGCCTTTGTTTTGATACCGTCTGAGAAGGGAGATAACTGCTACAAAATGGCTACATGAATGCAAGGTCCCGGCTTAAAATAGGGATTTTGGTCTATAGTTTGTCATTCTTTCCACCAAATAACAAGATAATATCAAAATTTAAAATGTTTAAAATGAAAATTTAAAATGGATGGAAGTTTCAGATGAGATACCTGGATATCTTGCAAAAGCCCCAACGATGTGCGAAAAATACTACAATATGCTGGTTCTTACCATATTCTTACATTATTACCAATACAAGTCTTGGGTCTAAATTTCCCTCTCCTTTCAGGCTCGGGAAATTTAACCGCCCCTCGACTTGTATTTTTGGCAATACTTGTTCATTAAACCACAGGGATTTCTTCCGTAATTATACTAAAAGTATTAGCTCCCCAAAAATCTAGCCTTCTCCTTCTGCTTCTGCCCAACAGCGCGCTTAAAAATGTTATATAATGTCATTTCAAATATTATCGCGTAAAAATCCATTAATGAAAATCACGATAGTAAGTGTTAATTTATTAATTTGCCGCTTTACCGAAATGCAATGCAAGCATGGACGCCTTACCGGATGTTTTTTTTCTGCTTCTAATACTGTCAGTAGTATATAGGGACGAGCAAATTATTATTTGTCGAGGTGGAGCGAGGTGGAGCCGGAAGTGACGTCACCGGAAGTGACGTCACCGGAAGTGACGTAGACCGGAAGTGACGTGACAGAAGTCACGCGACCGGAAGCGGAAGTCACGTGACCGGATGTTGACATGTCAACATTGCATTGCGCATGCGCAACCGGAAGTAGCCCTATTTGAGGCCCTATATGGGCCTATTGACCGGAAACTACACGTGACCCTGCAAGGATGTTGTATGACTTTATTATATAACGCATTCGCGACCGGAAGTGGGCGTAGCCCCGTATGTAAACCGGAAGTAGGTATTTTGCTACTGTAAGTAGCCATGTTGATAGGAAATGACGTGTTGAAAGAGTGCAAGACCCCGTAGGGGTGTTTTGTGACCTTACTACAGTGTACATGCGCGACTGGAAGTGGGGCGTAGCCCCATGTATAGACCGGAAGTCGGGTATTTTCACTAGTCGGAACAACTCGGGCGTGGTCGTTCGGATGTTTCCTAAGTTGTCGTTGTCATTGTATTTCTGTGGGTGTCTTCTGTCGTGTCCGCGTTCATCAAAGGGACATAAATCTTGGAATTTCCCGCGATTCTTTTTGGGTGTCTTCTATCACGTCCGCGTTCGTCAAAGGGACATAACTCTTGGGATTTCCCGCGTTGTTTGTGGGTGTTTTCTATCACGTCTGCGTTCATCGCGGCAATTCATATGGTTGATAAGCACCTTGTTGGTTGCTAAGTGTCTTCTTTCACGTCCGCGTTCATCAAAGGGAGGTAACTCTTGCTGGTATTTTTCCTTTGCCTTTTTAAGTTATTGATTTTTTCCGAGACTTAGGCGACGTGTTTTATGATACTACTCACGACTGCTTACATGACTCACGAGTTTGTTTACACGACTCACGAGTCGCTCACGAGTACGTTTTAGACACTGCTCGCGTGCTCATTTCACTATATTGCCGCTGCTGCTGCGCTAGGGTGATGGGGCTGCTGCTGCTGCTGCTGCTGCTTCAAGATAAGAAAAAAAATAATGTTGTGAATTTCGAGTGAATCCAGCAATTATTTTCTCAATCCAGGAAGGGTCACTCTGCGTTTCACCAGGCTTGTGACTGGCTATCCAAAGGATAGGCTGCATTCCCCCTTCCTCCCAATCCCAACTGTCTTTGCTTTTTTGCTTTACGTGGTTTCGTCGTCTTCGGTCGGTGGTGGGCCATATGAATCCAATACTTCATCAAAGAGATATCTCCTCTTATCTAAAGCATAATTCCAAGCTTCTCTTGTGTCATAGACTTCTTCTTCTTTCAAGCGTTGAACCGTCTTCTTGATCTTTCTATGCACTGGGTCTTTCCGCATATTTGCATTCCATAATATGCCCTGTAGATAAACGTCCCTCATCTTGTCTTTATAGTACAGGTCTTCAAATGCAAGTTGGCGTGCCTTGTCTTCTTCATGTTC
>MJUU01060484.1:9909-21224 GCA_002080025.1 Modiolus philippinarum
TATTTGTCGCACAAAATAGAAATAGTCTCATCGGTTGAACACAATCGTCAGGTAAAGGTCGCCATGTTGGACCAATCCAAACTCCCGGCTACCGGCGCGGTTACCATACAGTGATTTAAGTGTTGAAAAGGTCGGGCAATCAAATTAATGTTCATTGAAATAGACTATTGAGTGTCAGAGTTTTTTATGAGATCAGAAAGATGTGTACGAGGTTTCCTGAAAAGGATTCTTTTAGCATGGGTATGATCATGATGATCACTAATATTTGATTACGTGAGGTTGGTCACCTGGGTCGTAACATAGGATAGATCTATCCTTTGGATAGACACTAATCCAAAAATGCACAACTTTTGAAAATTTTACGGAAAAAGGGCTATTACTCCGAGATGGGTTTTCAGATTTTCTTCAAAATTGCACAGTAGGTAGATCTCATCATGCTGATCATCTTAACACGCCATAATTTTTTATATCTGTAACGGTTTTAGAGTTATTAGCCAAAAACTGCAATTTGCCACCCTATGTTCTATTTTTAGCATCGGCGGCCATGTTGTTCGACCTATCGCCTAATCGAACACAATTTTGAGAAGCCATACTCGGGTGATGATTCAGGCCATATTTGGTTACATTTGGCTCAATGGTTTTAGAAGAGAAGATTTTTGAAATTGTTGACAGACAGACGACGGACGCATAGTGATGACAAAAGCTCATATGGCCTTTTAGGCTGGGTGGGCTAAAAAAGGAGTAGTAAAACAAAGATTTTGGACAAGGTAAAATCATATTCCCTTGATCTGTTAAGTGTCGCATCACAGTTAATTGTTCTTTCTTTCCTTTTTCTTCTTTCTTTATTAGAATGTTTCCTGTTTTTACACTTATAAATGTAGAGTAAAACTACTATTATACAGTATACTATTTTTATGTTCTTTATATGGTTATGCAAACTGATATTGTGATTTAAGAATTTTTGATACTATATTTATAACACTAATGAAAGCATTTGAGGTCAATATTTATATAATAATGTTGTGTTTTACATTGACTATGCGAAAATAGTAGCCAGGGTGATGGAAAATAGTGTACGACCCGAAGGGGAGTGCACTATTGTCCATCGCCCTGGCTACTGTTTTCCATAGTCAATGTAAAACACAACATTAATATTATTATTATACCGACTGTTGTCTATATTTCTGAACAGCTGAATTTGAAATTTTTTCTTTAGCTTGTTGAAGTGCTCTATTGCCCGAGGCCAACGGCCGAGGGCAATAGAAAACTTGTGTGGTTCCGAGTACCAAGGGACAAATGGCATGGTCTGTTGCCTGCATACCCATTAAATAATAACTGTTTTATTACCTTTAATATTCATATATTTTAAAATTAGACAAATGTATGAAAAGGAAATAATAGGTTTTGAAAACTATCACAGAACAACTTTCTGGCTGTCAACTTATCAAGAAGAAGTAGCAATTCAATGTAACACATAGTGACTTATCAAAGGTAATGGAAATGCATTTGTTCAACCGAGTTAAAATATACCGTCCATTATGGTAACATTGCTTTTATTTTTTTCACTGTGAATGTAATGTTTGTCATTTACATGTAAAAGGACGACCTTTTGATTTTCAGGGAAAGGCTTGGGCGATTCTGCCAGGATTTTTTTTCTATTTTTTGTGAAAATCTTGAAGAAATTATTTATTTTCACATCAAATTATTTGTATCTTCAATAAAAAATGTATTCTTCAAATCAAAATTAAATTATTCAATATCATGACAAGTAGGATATTTTATTTTCACTGGCACCAAGATTAAATAATTAATTTACAAAATCTCCCATGCCCCCTTCTGAAAATCATATGATCACCCCCTTATGACTTTGACAGAGTATACGAAGTTGCAGATTCAATTAGAACGTTCAAATGTAAGACACTAGACTTCATCGGGCAATAGACCTCATCGGTCAATAGACTTCATCGGGCAATAGATCTCAGCAGTCAGTAGACGTCATCAGTCAATAGACTCCATCGATCAATAGACCTCACTGGTGAATATACCTCACTGGTCAATAGACCACACCGGGCAAAAGACCTCATGGGGCAATACACATCCATGGATAAGAAATAACCAAATTATAGACGTAAATACTTTATATTTAATAGAACGTATAAAATATATGTATAAGGTAACAAGAGTGGACCCTAATAGATGTCTCGCCCGTTCCTGCTTGTCGCTAAAACAGTCATGTACTACTCAAGAGCAAACTACAGGCCAAATATTATTACTGTACCACTTACAGTAATTGAGGCCAAGGACAAAATACATATGCCAAACTGGCATGTACTACTCAAGACCAACCTACATAATAAATATTAGGGACCTACCACGTATAGTTATTGAGAAATTGACTTAATCAGACAAATTTAACATGGTCACTAGACTGTAAAATTGAGGTCAAGGACAAAAGTCATATGCCAGACTGACATGTAATACTCAGGACCAATTTAAAAACTAAATATTATTGAACTACCACCTACAGTTACTGAGAAATGGATTTAATCAGAGAAACTTAATGTGGTAACTAGACCGTGAAATTGAGGTCAAGGACAAAAGTCATATTACAGACTGACATGCAATACCCAAGACCAACCTACATAATAAATATTACTGACCTACCACCTTTAGTTATTGAAAAATGGACTTAATCAGACAAACTTTAAGTGGTCACTAGACCGTGAAATTAAGGTCAAGGACAAAAGTCATATCCCAGACTGACATGTACTACTCATGACCAACCCATATACAAAATATCATTGACCTACCACTTAACGTTTTTGAGATATGGATGTAAGCAGAGAAATTTAACATGGTCACTAAACCGTAAAATTGAGGTCAATGACAAAAGGCATATGTCAGACTGACATGTACTACTCAAGACCAACCCATATACCAAATATCATTGACCTACCACTTATCGTTATTGAGATATGGATCTAATCAGAGAAACTAATTTAACATGGTCACTAGACCGTGAAATTGAGGTCAAGGACACAAGGCATATGCCAGACTGACATGTACTACTCAAGACCATCCTATATACCAAATATCATTGACCTAACACTTAGAGTTATCCAGATATGGATTTAATCAGAGAAACTTAACGTGGTCACTAGACCTTTAAATTGAGGTGAAGGACAAAAGTCATATGCCAGACTGACATGTACTACTCAAGACCAACCCATAGACAAAATATCATTGACCTACCACTTATAGGTATTGAGATATGGATCTAATCAGAGAAAATTAACATGGTCACTGGACCATAAAACTGAGGTCAGGGACAAAAGACATATACCAGACTGACATGTACTACTCAAGACCAAATTATATACCAAATATCATTGACCTACCACTTACAGTTATTGAGATATGGATCTAATCAGAAAATTAACGTGATTACTAGACCGTGAAATTGAGGCCAAGGACAGAAGTCAAATGCCAGACTGACATGTACTACTCAAGACCAACCTATATACCAATTATATAATAGTTACTTATATAGAGAGAATTATCACAAGATATAGACTGCCCGAGGGATAGCGATATGGACTGACACATGGATAATGCCCGAGCCAGACTGACCCATGGATAATGCCCGAGCCGTAAGCGAGGGTATTATCCATGTGGCAGTCCATATCGCTATCCCAAGGGCAGTCTATATCGTGATAATTCTCTCTATATAAGTAACTATTGTGTTTATTTTATTGAAGAACATTTACATTTTATTTTTCATCAGTTGAAACCATGCCCTGTTTAAAGTCACTCCCACATAAAATATTTGAGATTTTTTACCTATCTTTCTTTTTACAATGAAGAGGTCAAACAATCCATCTTTAAATCAAACAAAACAAAAAAGAGTACTTGTATAAAAAATTAGGAAATATTAAAAAAATGTTTTGGAAATTTCAATTTCATTATAGTCACATTAAACACTTCAGTATTGTGAATACAATTTATCAAGCACAATTAAAGCTACCGGTCAATATCGTGATACTGACTGATAGGTTTAATACCATAGATTAATGAATACCACCTGATCACCTCTACACCAATCAGGAAAGATTATTTAAATCTGATATAAAAATAAATATCATTGACCTACCACTTACAGTACTTGAGATACGGATCTAATCAGAGAAACTTAACGTGGTCACTGGACCACGCAATTGAGGTCAATGTCACATGATTTTATGTCCGTCAGGTAGCACTTGATTAGTATTACCACTCAAATATGATGTTCCTACATCCAAGGGTTTCCAAAATATCCTGTAGTATAGTAAAAGGTCATACTTTGCACGCCTATGTCTCGCTTTCCGACTTTCGTCGCGGGCGAGACAATAAAACTGTATATCCTGTCAATGCCTTAAGTATGACATATATTGTTATTATTTTCGCATTCTTCTCATATTAACTTTAAATAAGCACAAAGAAAATATTTTCAATTAGTTCTATATTTCATTTAAACATAACAGAGATACTTCATTAGACCTTCATGTATACACAGTCCTTAATAGCAAAAGGTGTCAACTTTGAGAAAAATCATATATATTTAAATCCTAAGGAGGAACACCCAATATCCTAGCCGGGTACACAGACAACAATTAAATATCCCATATCTGTTCTTTTCTCGAATTGTCCCCAAAATATCTAGAAACAAAATTATCCCCAACCAAAAATACCAATAACGCAATATACACCTCATTTATTACCCATGCCAACAATACTGCAATAAAAACTTTTACACCCCCCCCCCTAAAAAAATATCATATAATTTTCTGCCCCATTCTTTCCAAAGAATATATTACAGATATACTTACCTCTAATAATACTTTGGAAATTTTTGAATCCCAAAAACAGCAAAATTAGGAAATCTGGACCAAAAATAATAGGACCTGCCTAGATACTGGATAAAATTTATAGTACCCTGTGGTTCTTATATACTGCTATCAATTACATATAGTAAGTCTTTTCATTATAAAAAGTTCCTATGCAATTTACATTTATCATAGGCAAACATTGCCACATTGTATAATTATAACACAATGGAACAAACTACTATTCATATATGTATATATTAAAAACAGAAAAGAACTCGATATAACCTTTGTAGAACTTAATAAATAAATGTATGATGAGTTCTGTTTTCATCCCTGCAGTTTCCCATGAAATTAAGTGGATAATGTTAGTTGACTTTTCATGTTTTCTATGACATGAACTCTTCCTACATTTTTGGATCTACAGTTTTAATTTATTATAGAATTTTTGCATATATGCAAAAATGCTAATTATTAGCTTTTAAGTTTTGAAATTGGTCTTGGTAAAAACAAAGGCCCCCAAAAATGTCCTTTATGACATACATTGTATGTGGCAATCCATACAAACTCGTCCTCTACTGATAAAATTTGGTTGCAGCATTGTCACATATACTCAATAGATATTAAATTAGCTTTTGGATTTTACATTTAGTTATAGAGCTTTTTGTAAACAAGAGGCCCAAGATGTCAAGTTTGATACTTATGGCATGTGACACTAACTGAATAACTCCTACATTTTTTTATCTGTTGCATTTGTGTGCACAATATTGATTAGGGATGAGTATCATCAATAAAATATTGTATCAAGATATATTGATACAACACAAGCATATCATGATACATATAGATACATATCGTCTTCTAACTTCTGCGCTTCATTACATTTTTAAATCTGCTCCTCTTAACTATTGTATGTGATAAAATAATAAAATATTTGTAAATTAGACAAGAGTGTTCATTTTCATGTGGGAAATGCATTTGTTTGTACTATAATTGACTTTTCCATACCAAAATGGGATAATTTTTAGACATTTAGGTGGTACTAATTCTGAAATTTTAGCAGAAATCAGAAGACGATACATATCCATACGCTGGATTCTGTACCAGTGTACCTAGTATGTTGAAAAATACCGTGATATATCTATATACCAGTTTATCATTACACCTCTAATATTGATATATAAAAAGCTTTCAAAATTTTGATTTTGGTTTCCAACTTTTGTCTATTGAAAATGTTAAAAGTCTGATATTTTTTAAGCTCCAGCAGACATTATACTTAAGCAATTCATTGGCATTTACAGTAATTCTGAGCACTAAGAATTCAAAGCTTGGATTCTTATTCTGGTAAATTTCCTGAAACTCGCAAAGACCTCTTTTCTCTAAATTCTATAAAGAGACCAAACGTTTAGAATTTGTTTTAATCAATAATTAGAATTAACATGTCAGCTATTTGATAAAAAAAATATTTGATTCCAATTGCTTGAAATTCTCAGAGACCAGTAATTTTAGGAACTTTATTTAACAACCATAGATTGGGATTTTTTGAGTAAAAATAATCATTTCTTGTTGTCGGGTCATAAAAAATGTTTTATTCATATTTGCAAAATTTCCAAAAACTCTTAAAGATTGAATATATTTTGTAACTCTACATATAGCTATCTACCATATATTCTTGAAATCTTTTTGGTAAAAACAGTGACAATCAAAAAATATACCCAGGGTCTATAATATTTTTTTGTGTGTGAGGATCATTGTGGTTTCTGTCAGTCATCTCTCTCTCTCATTTACATATGCAGATATTTTTATTCACAAAGAAACACACATTTCAACACTTTTTCACTTATACCACAAAGGCCGAACATGAATCTACTATATTTACATAAATTTACATAGGTTTGCTTAGGGATATTCCATTAAAATGGATGTGGGGGGTAGGAAGGGAAGTTTTATTTTTGGTCATTGGTCCTGGGTCATTCTGACCTTGTGGCCACTATTTGTATGTTCAGTTTTCTACAAAAAGGTTGTTGGTTGTGGGGATATTTTGAAAGTCCCTTCCTACCCACCCACATCCATTTTAATGGAATAGCCCTTATTAGAGGTGCAAATTAAAAACTTAATGACAAAATACCTTGGAACACAATATTTGCACAAACGGAGATATTCAAATACAATATATTACACATATATCAATATGAAAGATTATAAGGAAAACTAAGCTGCTAACCCATTCTTAATATGCATATAATTAACATTACACACATTGATGTAGAAATGATCCTACAAAATAAAAAATGGGTCAAAGACTCAAATGGTCGGGTTGCGTTTTGGGGTTTTTTGTTCCATAGTCTGGAAAAGTGAGAAAAAAATTACGAAATGATTCCAAAAAGTCAGGTGCACATCTTCAATATATATAAAAACATTCTGTAAAGTTTTAAAGATCTAGTTTGAAAACTGTAGGAGGATTTGATTTCACAAAATAAGTACCTGCTGTTAAAAATGTCGATAAAAAATGACTAAGTTCCTAAGTCAAGAAAAGTGAAAATAAATTTCCGAAATGATTCCAAAAAATCAGGTGAACATCTTCAATATATATAGAAACATTCTGTAAAGTTTTAAAGATCTGGGTTGAAATCTGTAGCAGGAGTTGATTTCACAAAAAAGGTACCCTCTGTTAGAAATTTTGATAAAAAATGACTAAGTTCCCAAGTCCGGAAAAGTGAGAAAAAATTTCCAAAACGGGTCAAAGACTCAAATGGCCGGGTAGCGTTTTGGGGTTTTTGTTCCAAAGTCTGGAAAAGTGAGAAAAAATTTACGAAATGATTCCAAAAAATCAGGTGCACATCTTCAATATATATAGAAACATTCTGTAAAGTTTTAAAGATCTAGGTTGAAAACTGTAGGAGGAGTTGATTTTACAAAATAGGTACCTGCTGTTAAAAATGTCGATAAAAATGACTAAGTTCCTTAGTCCAGAAAAGTGACAATAAATTCCGAAACGATTCCAAAAAGTCATGTGCACATCTTCAGTATATATAGAAACATTCTGTAAAGTTTTAAAGATCTGGGTTGAAATCTGTAGGAGGAGTTGATTTCACAAAATAGGTACCCTCTGTTAGAAATGATGATAAAAAATGACTGAGTTCCTAAGTCCGGAAAAGTGAAAAAAAAATTCCAAAATGATTCCAAAAAGTCAGGTGCATATATTCAATATATATAGAAACATTCTGTAAAGTTTTAAAGATCTGGGTTGAAAACTGTAGGAGGAGTTGATTTCACAAAATAGGTACCCTCTGTTAAAATATCGATAAAAATGACTAAGTTGCTAAGTCCGGAAAAGTGAGAAAAAATTTCCGAAATGATTCCAAAAAGTCAGGTGCACATCTTCAATATATATATAGAAACATTCTGTTAAGTTTTGAAGATCTGGGTTGAAAACTGTAGGAGGAGTTGATTTCACAAAATAGGTACCCTATTTTCCCCGCCGCCCGCCCGACATTCACCATACTATAACCCGGATTTGCACTCTGTGCAACCCGACCAAAAATGATTCCAAAAAGTCAGGTGCACATATTCAATATATATAAAAACATTCTGTAAAGTTTTTAAGATCTGGGTTGAAAACTGTAGGAGGAGTTGATTTCACAATATAGGTACCCTCTGTTAAAAATGTCGATAAAAATGACTAAATTCCAAAGTCCAGAAAAGTGAGAAAAAAATTTCCGAAATGATTCCAAAAAGTCAGGTGCAGAACTTCAATATATTTAAAAACATTCTGTAAAGTTTTAAAGATCTGGGTTGAAAACTGTAGGAGGAGTTGATTTCACAAATAGGTGCCCTCTGTTAAAATGTTTGATAAAAATGATTAAGTTCCTAAGTCCGGAAAAGTGAAAAAAATTTCCGAAATGATTCCAAAAAGTCAGGTGCACATCTTCAATATATATAGAAACATTCTGTAAAGTTTTAAAGATCTGGGTTGAAAACTGTAGGAGGAGTTGATTTCACAAAATAGGTACCCTCTGTTAAAAATGTCGATAAAAATGACTAAGTTCCTAAGTCGGGAAAAGTGAGAAAAAATTTCCGAAATGATTCCAAAAAATCAGGTGCACATCTTCAATATATATAGAAACATTCTGTGAAGTTTTACAGTTACTTTCACAATTCTGGTCTGTCAATCAATTGTTGTTACATTCAATCAATAGGTAGATGTGTTTGCCTAAAATGTTTACAAAAGAGGTTTAAATATTCCTCAATAGGTCATTGATTTTATTTATAGGTCAGACATTTAAAATCTCTTTTGATTAAGAAAGGTGTTCAGCCAGCCTAAACATAAATAAACATTTGGGCAACAGAAAATAAATAATGAGAGTGTAAATAGTAACATTATTTGCAAGAAGAATTTGATTTACAACAATTTTCCTATTACTGAATGTACACTAAAGGTTCCTCAACAAGTTTGACCTTCAAGGAAGAAAGTTCACATACCCATTTTTTGGTATTTGTCCTGGATATGGACCAGTTTACCTGATGTAAATTTCAACAAGAAACAAGTCATGTTCACCCAAACTTGTTTTTTATATTGGAAAGGCCAATTGAGGATAAACATACATTTTTCATAAATAAACCAGGTGTACGGTTTAAACCACTAGTACTATAATTAGATTTTATCCATCCTCTTAATCCTTGATATTTCAAAACCTAGGTAAAAGTTGAGATGTACTTTACAGTAATTCCTAAAGTGAGTATATTTGTTCAGGTTGGCTGAGCACCATGCTTCATCCAAAGTGATTTAAATGCCTGACCTATAAATAAAATCAATGACCTATTGAGGAATGTTTAAATTTAAATGTCTTTTGTAAACATTTTAGGCAAAGATACCAACCTATTGACAATAGGATTACTAACCACATTTATGAAATTAACAGTAAAGATCTGGATTGAAAATTATAGGAGGAGTTGATTTCACAAAATAGGTACCCTCTGTTAAAAATGTCGATAACAATGACTAGGTTCCTAAGTCCGGAAAAGTGAGAAAAAATTTCCGAAATGATTCCAAGAAGTCAGGTGCACATCTTCAATATATATATAGAAACATTCTGTAAAGTTTTGAAGATCTGGGTTGAAAACTGTAGGAGGAGTTGATTTCACAAAAAAGGTACCCTATTTTCCCTGCCCGCCACCCGCCGACGCCGCCGCCCGCCCGACATTCACCATACTATAACCCGGATTTGCACTCCGTGCAACCCGGCCAAAAATTTAATAGCATTGAAATGTTGCCAAGTGTTGCAGTCTAATGCATTCAGCATGAAAAATGAACAAATGCAAAATCCATACGACAAAAATAGTAGGAGTTACACAGACAAACCATCTACACTTTGTGGATGGACAAGAAGACAGAGTTAAACAATATCCAAAGTGAATTTTCATCACAGTAGTACAGAAAGCATCAAGACTTTTCTTTTATTTTAAAAGCCAATATTTATAAGAAAAAAATCCTATTAAAACGATCTTAAAAAGAACAAAAATTAGAAGTATCCATCTACATCCCTAGTAAGCTGGGTAATGTTTAGATAAAGGTAAATGTTCAAATATCAAAAACTGAGACTAAACAGAACTCCAAATCCGGACAAAACATTATCCAATCTTACTTAAAATAAGAAATTTGTTTACGTTTTTCTTAAGTGGAATAAACATTACTCAATTGGACTAAACCAAAACTCTGCTTACTAGGGGTAATCTATCTTGAACTTGAATTAGTATTTGAAAGTATTATAATATGCTTCATAGCATAAATCTTTAAAAAAATGGGTGCTCTAAATATTGAAATAAGACAATTGCAAGATGTTTCTCTTAGCCCGATTTAATGAGTATTGTAGTAACTCATTGGCCCATGAACAAATAGCAAAATCAGGTCAGTTAGTAGACCAAATTTTAGTCAAGGTCCAAATTTGTTGGCTAACTGTCATGTACACAAACTACTCCTCTCCGTGAATATTCTTTTTGGTTTTATGCCAGATTTAACTCGATCAAATACTGATTTATAGGGGACATTTTTCAGCATGGCTTCTTCAAGTGGCATTGATTCAAATGATTTCTTCATAGTCATTGTTTGTTGAATTTTACTGAGCCTTTCATCATCTATACATGTTAATAATCCACATGTGTTTTTACACATTGGCAATACCAATTGTGGAATACGTAGACTGATTACTGAATAATTAATTATTAACCATAAAATCACGATTGAACTAGGAATAAGATTCAAATTCCTATCAAAAATTGGTATATGTTCAACATTTTTCAAAAAAATGTCATGTACTGAATCATACATATAGATATCAAAGCCTGAATGACTAACAACAATTGTTGGGATTAAACTGTGAATTCCTCTTTGACTTGAGACAACTTTTGTTTGTTTGAATCTCTCGTAAAAAGAAAATGTTATTGTTTGCATTG
>MJUU01060484.1:34416-63769 GCA_002080025.1 Modiolus philippinarum
GACTTAAGCAAAAAAACTTAACCTGGTCACTGGACCGCGAAATATAGGTCAAGGTCACATGATTTTGGATCCGACAGATAGGGTTCGCCGTAAGCTACCTATGGACCAAATATAAAGTTCCTACATCAAAGGCTTCTGTATTAAAACTTGAGTTTACGCCGCCGTCGCCGTCGCCGTCATACTTTGCACGCCTATGTCTCGCTTTCGCGACTTTCGTCGCGGGCGAGACAACCAGAGGAGTTCCAAAATCTGACACAAAGTCAAGAATGTTATGAGTGAGCCACCTTAAAAGCAAAAGAAAGCATGTTGATAGATCAAACAGGAAATAAAACATACACATTTTGCTAGCTGATACGTGTATCACAGTCATTTATCACAGTAAGTCACTGACTGTACTGTACATGTACACTCTAAATTTTTAAATAAATATGTCAAGTACAGTAGTATAATCTTTTTCTGACTGGTCTATGAATACATTTCATTCTTTACTTTTCTTAAGAAATTTTACATAAGACATATATAGATAGGTCTTCAGTGAACTCCACACAATCTAAAATCAGTCTGAATTAAACTGTCCCTTGCCTAAAAGTTAGCCTTTTAACTTGATCACTTTTGGCTTATATTATACATTTTGGAATACTTCTAAATTGATAAAACACAACATGAAATATTATTTTGATCAAGTTTAAAATGCTCTCCTTTCCGTTTCAAAGTTTCTTTTCTATTTGGATTTTCACTTGATTTTTGTTGATGTTGAACTACTAGTATTGCACATTAGTAAATAAAGTATTCAAATTATTTGAATTGTTATTTTCAGCCATAAACTGATATCAGGTTTCCTGCAATGGAATCAGGGGCCAAGTATCTCATGCCACTACACTGCCTAGGAGGTCAAATTTAGTCGACCAATGACCCCCGGACCTGTTACAGTAGAATGCATCATTCTTAATGCAACAAAAATAATACTGATTGATAGAACCTCAGAAAATAAAGGGCTACATGGAGCGCAACATGATACAATCGTTGAAATTTGAACAAGTGTAATATAAAGTGAATGTGGTCACAGTAAAGAGCTAGACACACAATAAGGAGACTGACACAGTAATCAACTGTGCAAAAATTAGGGAACATAGAAATTAGCCCTTTTGATCCCTGAAAGCTCAGAATCTGTAAGATATATGCTCAATCTGTTGAAATACAACTGACAGCTTACAACAAAAGTAATACAAAGTAAAAAATCCCATCGAAATACAATCAGAAATAAAGATTTTACATATTAATGAAAAATGCAATTTTGACCCCTTTGACCCCTTACAGCTCGGAAACTGTCAGAGATACGAAAAATCTGTTGAAACTATACTGAAAGCTTAAGACAAGAGGAATGTAAGGAAAAAAATCTCTTTGAAATCTGACGAAAAATAAAAATTTTACGTAATCTGCACATATGCAATTTTTGGACCTGTTTGGCCCCTCATAGCTCTGACAGGAAACATGTAATAAAAAATCTGATAGTTAAGCGCCATGTTAATTTTTCATAAGGAATCCATTGAAAAAACTGCATCAAATCAGACTACAAATAAAAAAATAAAGTTTTTGTGATTCGCCCCTTTTGGGCCCATGGCCATTTTTCTCATGAAAGGTACATGGGACATGCAATCCATCGCATAACTCTAATAGAAAATTTCCTCAGGACCACCTTGAAAGAAATCCAATCAAAATCTTATGAATAATAAAAATTCTACAGCCATTTATGTGAAAACACCCAATTTTGCCCTTTTAGGCCCCTTTTTAAAAAACAGGGGGGGGGTCACATAATCCAATTTCAATCAAAGTCTTCCGTTTATGCCAAGGAACATTGTGATAAAATTTCATGAGGGTTGATCGACTGGAACTTAAGCTATTGACCAAAAACAAAAGGGTCTACAGACAACGAAGCAGATGATGAAGACGACAGCTCCGTGCCATTATATGACCAAAACTTTTTTGGGTCGTATAAAAATATACATAATTTACAAACCAGAGCTACATGCACAATGCCCCACCTCACAACTGTTTTGAACAATGCTACATTTGTGATCAGTAAAGCATGGAGTTGGTTGCATATATGTTTTTTATTATGCTTTTTTATTAATTCTACCCTAATAGGTGTTTAATGATAGCATATATACATCCTTCACAAAAAAAGAAACTGAAACCTATGGATAAACCTCAAACTTTCCCCTTTTTTCATGGTCAGTGAAGCATGAAGTTGGTGGCATAGGTAAATATTTTAAATTGTACTCTAATATGTATTATAAAAAATTTCATGATAAAAGCATACATCCTTCATAGAAAAAACTTCAACCTGAGGGTAAACCTCATACTATTCCCCATTTTCCATGATCAATGATGCATAGGTTGTAGCATGGATAAATTTTTATTATTATTTTTGTTTAATTATATACCCTAATGTGTATTAATATGAAGTTTCATGACGATAGCATACATCCTTCACGAAAAAAAAACTTCCAAGCTGAGGGTAAACCTAACTACAGATGGATGGACAGACAGGCCTGAACACTATATGCCCCTATATACACTACATACACTACTATCATAGGCGGGGCATAATTAAAGATCAAGATAATGAAATGATCAAAATAATGAAATGATTTAATATCATGTACATTATCAGAGCTGTTTGACACACCTTACTCATGATACATGTACAATACATGTAGGTATCAAAATGATTTTCTTCTCATGTGGATCCACTATCATATTTTCAAAATTTTGGCATTTTTCCTTTTTGTATTTTCAAAATGTTTTTTTGACCATCTGTTTGTAGTACTAGTGAGCACATCTCATTATTGTATAGATGTATTAAAAAATATATTATGTTGAAATTTCCAAGAAGTAATAGATTATAATGCCAAGTTCTCTTGCAATTGACTGAATGAGTGCCCTGTAGTTTATATGTAGTGATTGTCTTGTAGTAGTCTTTTATTCTGGCAACGGTGACAGCAGTTGTAATAAAACTCTGCCAGTTTATTGAAACACTTTAGGGTAAACTGATAGTAAGTCGGACATGATCATGAGTCACATTTATCTTAGGGAGCAACCTTTTGATCTTTATGGGGGGCAAGGAAGAAATTTGAAAAAAAAATCTGGGATCAGAAATTTGGCGAAAAAAAAAATAACAAGACAGGAGGAAGCTGAAAAAAAAATAACCAGGATGGCAAATATGAAGCAAAATTTCTGGCTTGGACCGAAACAAAATGACAGGATTACTTCGAGTGAGAAAAAAATTGTCAGGCTCAAAAATTGTGTGCAAAAAAAATCCAGGATCAGATGTTCCTTCCTCCACCCTATAAAAATCATATGGGTGCATGCTCCCTTAACAAGGAAGTATGTAGTGATTGTCTTGTAGTAGTCTTTTATTCTGGCAACGGCGGCAGCAGTTGTAATAAAACTCTGCCAGTTTATTGAAACACTTTAGGGTAAACTGATAGTAAGTCGGACATGATCATGTGTCAGACAATAATGTGAACATTTATCTTAGGGAGCAACTATTTGATCTTTATGGGGGGCAAGGAAGGAATTTGGAAAAAAAATCTGGGATCAGAAATTTGGCGAAAAAAAATAACAGGACAGGAGGAAGCTGAAAAAAAAATAACCAGGATGGCAAATATGAAGCAAAATTTCTGGCTTGGACCGAAACAAAATGACAGGATTACTTCGAGTGAGAAAAAAAATTGTCAGGCTCAAAAATTGTGTGCAAAAAAAATCCAGGATCAGATGTTCCTTCCCCCCCCCCCTTAAAAATCATATGGGTGCATGCTCCCTTAACAACATTGGTATCACCAGAATCTCTGACACTTTCTGCTGAAGACAGTATAACTGTTACCCATCTGAAATGACATGTACTACAGCTGATTTTTCTTTAGCCCCTCAAACATGAGGTAACAGTTGTTGTAATTTTTCACATTGAAATTGAGTAGGCCAAAGTGTCCTACATTTTTGTCCTAATTATGATCACTTTGGGTACTTAGTAATTATTTCTAAAATACTATAAGGTACTATTTGTGACAACAAAAAGTAGCAAATTTAAGCACAAAAATGATTGATTATAACTAATTGACTGTCATGAATATCAATAAAAATGTCCAGAATGTCAAACAACACAGAAGAAGGATTTTAGGCACAGACCATTTGATTTTCAGGGGGCCAGGCCTGGGATTTTCACCAGGGCCAGATTATTTTTTTCCCATAAACACAATGCTAGAAAATTTTGTTGAGCCGGGCTTTTTTTTTAATGGACAGGATCAGGGCCAGATTATTTTTTTCAACCCAGATGCTGGCCAGAGAATTTTTTTGCCCCCCCCTGAAAATCAAATGGTCCGTGCCTTACAAGTTGCAGAAATCTAATCAGCAACAAGTTTAATCCATTGCGTTGATCGACATGAGTGACATTTTTATAACGGTAGATTAGTTACTAGTATGCTTTTTATTTTACACGCCTGGGAAACTCGAAGGTCTCAACTGAATTTTACTACCAGGAAGTTAATTAATACAAAGTGACAGACCATGTTTTTGAAAATCGGGGAATGTCACTCCATGTCAATATGGTCAAAGATCTCAAATATAACTAAGACCGTATAAAAGTCTGCCTTTTAAGACAGAAATCGTGTTTATTGTTGTCCGGACATAATGAAAAAACTAATTTACCATTGCTATTCGAAAATGAAAATGGTTTTTGATTGATTAACACTTATTTTCTAAATTCATATGCAGTGAAAATTCTTTGATATCTCCAACTGCACTTATTAAGTGCAAAATCACAGATTTCTGGAGGCCGTTTTTTTGGTTGAGAACATCGAGTTTCCCAGCCGTGTTTTATAGATTTTCTACCCAAAAACAGAGATTTTAGATGCAGATTATTTTTTTCATTTCAATGCATCATTTGTTTACTTGACAACAACATTGATGAGATATTGTGACGTCACTTCTTCCTGTGACTGGAAATCCTATATATATATTATATATATATGAGATTTTTTAAACTGTGAAAACTTGATCATTCACTGCCATCTATATAATAATTAACAATTCTTTGTTACTTTCATTCAGGTAAAAAAAAATGATAAAAAGCAAAAAAATAGTTCAAAAGGGGTCTCACTAATTGCCGACAAGAACCGTCAAGAACCGTCAAGAAGTCATAATTACCGACAAGAAACCGACAAGAAGCTGGGAACTGACAAGAAAAGCCAAGAAATGCAAAGTATGACCCAGTTGATGATATTATGATATATTTTTTATGCAAAACACCATAACAAAAGAACCGTCAATAAGTTATAATTACCGACAAGAAGGACAAGAGCCGTCAGGAAGTCATAATTACCAACAAGAAGCTGGGAACTGACAACAAAAGCCAGGAAATGCAAAGTATGACACAGTTGATGATATAATCATGATCATGTGATGACAATGATATATTTTTTTATACAAAACACAAAAAGCACCGTCAGGAAGTTATAAGTACCGACAAGAGCCAACAAGAAGTCAAAATTTCCGAGAAGAAAGACAAGAGCTGTCTAAAGTCTGTATTACTGACAAGAAGCACAAAGAAATCGACAAAACTAATAAAGATAAAGTATAGAAATGAATATTTTGACCCAGATGATGATATAAATGGTGTATTTTTTTATGCAATAACAATCATAAAGATCTATTATTACAACAATTACTTGATCGCCACGTACCGACAAGAAGAGCAAAACCGGCCACACGAATAATGACAAAGATAGTTTGCTGGATAATTATAAAAAATATATATATAGAAAATGTATTTATAGCACAAAATAATGAAATTGATCTCAATTCTTGACTTTTAACTTATTATTCTTGTCGGCTCCTACAGCTTCTTATCGGCTCATACAGCTTCTTGTCGGTATTGACTGTTCTCGGTTATCTTTACTGCGTTTTGCATAAAAAAAAATATATCATTATATCATAATCCGGATCATCATATGACTATGAACATGATGAATAGACTTTATTTTATTATTTTCATTGGTTTCTTTTGTTTTTTGTCGGTAAGTATTTTTTTCTTATTATTCTTATCGGCTCCTACAGCTTCTTGTCAGATTGACGGTTATTATCTTTACGGTGTTTTGCATAAAAATATTTCATTATATCATCATCTGGATCATAATACTAGTATGACTATAAATAGACTGTATTTTATTATTTTCATCAGTTTCTTGGTGCCTTTCGTCGGTATTAGACTTCTTGACGACTCTTGTCCTTCTTGTCGGTAATTTTAACTTCTTGGTTGTTCTTTTGTTATGGTGTTTTGCATCAAAACATATTTTTTATATTATCAGCTGGGTCATACTATGCATTTCTAGGCTTTTCTTGTTCAGTTCCTGGCTTCTTGTCGGTTTCTTGTAGGTAATTATGACTTCTTGACGGTTCTTGTTGGTTGTTGTCAGTTCTTGACGGTTCTTGTCAGTAATAAGTGCGACCATTCAAAGATAAGGTGTCCATGTTACGATCTTTTATGTCAGACTCCATGCAAAGTTTGGAAATTTGTACATTTTTGTGTATAAATCAGGTAAAGCGAATAATTCTAGGTCACGAGAGACAGAAAATGACCAATCAGGGTCCCTACTTTACTATAAAACTCATTTTGATTGGTTAGAGGTGGTGTTTTTCAAATGACAGTTGGTTAGAAAAAAGTGTCGGACTCGCAGTCAGTTTACCATGTTTACCCTACCCTAATGCAACAAACCTTTTCTATGATGGCTGAAAAAGTTACATAGCACTTCCATGCATTTAGCAACAGGTTCTTTCAGACTGTCATTACATCTAAAAATACTGTCTATGGAATCACGTAACAGATCTTCAAACCCTATCTGTAGCACTGAAGTGTTTGTAAAACCATTTATAGTGTCATCAAATACTGGGTTGTCAATTGTTGTAATAACATTATCTTTTTCAACCAGCTTATGTAGGTCAATATAGCCCCCAGAGAACGTATGGGCCAAGTAACTGCGTTTCTCTACACTACATCCTCGACCTCCAAGACCATACAGGGCGAAATGTTTTTCGCGTAGTTCTGTCAGTAATTCAGACGTGGAATTTTCATTACTCAACACTCTGTAGTTATTATGCTGACTATGTTGTCTATAACTGAAATGGTTAAAGTATTTATGACGAGTATTTTTAAGCAAAGACGTAAAGGTTTTTGGTATTGAGCTCCCGATTGTCATTCTGTCTCTGTGAGTGCGTAGTAACAGGGGAGGGAAACTAAATAAGTTGCGAAATTTGGACTATTTGGAAAAGGCTAAAAGTCAGAAAACGAATCCTGGAACCGACTCAAGTCATTCTAAAAGTCGGTAAATAAATAGATTACGCCACAAGATCCCGTTCATTACCATATTTTATCCACAAGAGATAGTTAAATTTTAAAATCTAAATGCGAGGCTTGCCGAGCATTTTAAAATTTTAAAATTTAACTATCGAGAGTGGTGTAATCTTTTTCTCTAATGATAAATGATAAACACCGATAAACATACGTTGAATATGAAAATTTATCTACTGGATCAATACCGGTTTAAACTTGAGATATCATTAGAGAAACAACAAAGGCAGATAATGGTTCTGAAGCGAATAGGAAAAAAATTAAGTAGATTTGGGAAACTAACCGTTTATTATTCTTTTATCATGTCAAATTTTAGCTACTGTCCTCCGACCTGGCATTTTTGTAGCGAACGAAATTCATCTAAAATTGAAAAAAAAAATTCAGGAACGTGCGCTCCGTTTCATTTATGAAGGTTTTGACTCCTCTTTGGAAAAATCTAAACTTCCGTCTCTTTAAACTAGAAGGATGCGCACAATTGCTTTAGAATCTTTCAAGATAATTAATATAACAAAATTAGTCCTTGTTTTTTACATGATTTAATTGAAATTAAAAATAATACTTATAATTTCAGGTTTGTTAATACAGCTGTGATACCCCAGCCTAGAACTACATCATATGGTAAAAATCCATCATGTATGAGGTAGCTAAGTTATGGAATTTGCATCCAAATGAGGCCAGATAAATGTCCTCATTCGGACAGTTCAAAAACTATATAAATTGTTGGTGTGGGGGCCAAAAATGTTTTTGTAGCTCCTGTAAAGGATGAGTGGCAGTAAGACCCATTTTTGGCCCAAGATTTACCATGAAACTAAAACTATACAAACAGATGTCTTTTGTTGCTGAAACATTGAACAAATATAGGGCTTAAGGAAAATGATGAAGCTTTTTTCCATATCAGTTTGATTCTCATGATAATCAGTTAACTCAAAAGCTATATTTTTTGAAATCGTCAGAATTTCACAGATTTTTGCTGTGTTTTACACATCTTTGTGCTTTGAAAAATGTGGGCGCATCTGAATAACAACTTCATATTTAGTCAAAATGTGTAAAATGGTGAAATACATCATTTCTGAAAGTTTGAAGTTGTTGTTCGCATGTGCCCCATGTTCACTTAAAGGAAATTTCCTTTGAGAACATTCAACATTGCAGATTTTCTGATTTTCTTTCAAAAAGACGGCTCCTTGTGATGTCACAATAACGTCAAAATGAAAGGAATTCGTATTATTATACTAGTATGTTTTCTTTGTAGCCAGATGTAATAGTTAATATTTCTTATAAATATCATACTATTTTAAACAACTTGATTTTTGGGGCCAAATATGGGTCTTATTGCCACTCATCCTTTCACAGAAATATGCCTCATGTCTGATGGATTCTTGTTTCTTATTGTTTGTTCTGCTGCCTGTTTGATATACTTTTTATTGTTTAAGTTAGCATGTTATTTGTTTAGTGTTGCTTATATATAAATTTTCAGTTATGCTGCTGCTGTGAATTTTTTCTTGCGCATGTTTGTATATTTTTTATTTCCTGCTTTATGTGTGTAACATTTAGTTATGTTACTGCTGTGCTTTTATTTATGTGCATGTTTGTATATTTTATCCCTTGCTTTGCGTGTATATGTATTTATATTAAAGTCGGTTTAAGAGCTTCACACTGAGAGCTCATGTTAATTTGTTATATGTATATATGTTCCAACTCTAAATAAAATTTAGATAAAATAAAATTTACTTACTTACTTACTTACTTACAATAAAACATAAGCTCTGTAGAGCGTTTTAATACCGACTACACAATAAGCATATAAAACTGCAGACATATTCAGACATGCATGAGCACAGCTCATTGTTATGGTAACTTCAAGACGGATGAAGAACAGCGTTGTTCCATTGCTTTGTTTTTGCCGTGTATTGTAGATACTTTGTCTCATTTGCATTCACTCCATATCTCTTCATTAGTTATATGCACATAAAAAGACTTCATAATATGTTGAGGCAAAGCACTCATGATACATATAAACATACTAAAAAACATGCACATAACTGAACACACTAAGATGATATATTACATCTAAAAATACTATCTATGTATTAAATGACTCTTGATTTTAAACTGAATTTTAATAGTCATGTCTCAAATATTTGTAAAAAGGCCTCTCAACAATTAAATGCATTGAAACGAATTGGAAATCAGCTTAGTAAACTTTTATTTGTATTATCAAATTTTAGTTACAGCTAATACATAAAACATTTATTATAAGAAAGCCATACGTGTAATTTAGCATACAAACAAGATGGGTGACATAAAAATTTAAGCATGGTAGACAAAATATAACACATTCAAAGCAAAGGAACCGGGATGTAAAGCACAATCAAAGTTTCATAGGAATTAGCACAAACAATTAAGCTGTAAAATACATAAGCAAAGCAAAACAAAACCTGTGGGATATGCTAAAGCCAAATTTATATAGAGTACACCCCTTTCTCTCCCATTCACTAATTTTTTTCATTGATTAAAACTCATTTCCTCCCTAAAGTTTGGCAAATCATTACACAATTTAGCTGCTGCATATCTAATAGAGTGCAGGCCATACCTTGTTGTATTCACTCGAGGAATATTGATCACGGTTTTGAAGTTTAAACAGTTAAAGTTATCTTTAATAGCCAGTAAATCATGTAGATGGTGTTTTGTTTTTATTTATTATTTTATATACCTCAATGGCAAGAAAACGCACTGTCTGCGTATCTTCATAGATGGCATCAAATAATCTTAGATTTTTTCAAGCAGCTGGTCGTAAGTAGTTATTTGATCATCATAAATAAACTTTAAAGTCCTTTCCTGATTTAAAAAAAAAAATCTTATTATTTCACATCCACAAAAATGCCAAACTAACGGACAGTAACTGAAATTTGATAATACGAATAAAAATTTACTAAGCTGATTTCCGATTCGTTTCAATGCATTTAATTGTTGAGAGGCCTTTTACAAATATTTGAGACATGACTATTAAAATTCAGTTTAAAATCAAAAGTAACTTTCATCTTCACATTCAATATAATGACAATTAAATGTCAGATTCTTATCATGTGCTCTACGCCTCAAAACTGTAATAAAACAGATTATCTCCCTTGCATGAAATTATGACGTATTCCAAGGTTCAAAAATATTGTTTTCTTCTTGTGTGTGTGTTTATTTTGACAATATGAAATTTTCAACCCGCACATCTTTCCATAAAATAGTTTAAACAGATTAAAATTTCCCTTATACGTTTCAAAACATTCAGTTGCGTAGAGGCCTTTTTGCAGATTTCTTATAAATGTTTATGAAAATTTACCTCATTATTGATTGCAACACCAACAATTTTAACATCATTTTCACATTCTAGCCTACTGCCATTTAAATCTAATACTATCTTTTATTAAAAAGTTTTTTACCCAGCACCAAATCTTGAAAATTATCTGGATTGGCTTTCATAAAATAATATTCAAATCAATCCAGCAATTTCGACTATCGTTTTCTAAATTTTGAATTAAACTGCTTATATCATAGTCAGCATAGGAAAGCGCGTTGCCATTAGCATAATTATAGATTAAACTATTATCTACAACATAAAATATATCATTTACAAAAATGTTGAAAAGTATTGACCCAAGAATGGAGCCTTGTAGTACACCTTTATACAAAGTTTCAGAGTTACTACCAATATTATTTCTTTTTATACATTGTTTCCTTTGACTTAAATAATTTCTTAAAAGATTTATAGAACAGTTTTACAATGAACATGTTTTAACTTTAATTATGATAAATTATGGATCAAACAGTCAAAAGCCTTTGACAAATCCATTAGTATTACCGCCACTTACTTAATTTCATCCAGAGCCTTTTGCTTTTTCTGCACTGAAAAGACAGCATGTCTTTTCAGTGCAGATCAAATCAAAATACTAGGAAATCCATAAACCGAAATATGTGTAAAAGCTGAAAAAGGACAAAGTATCAATAAGAGCTTAATAAAAATGCCAAAAAATCAGCTAGGGACAATAGGAGCTAAACTAGAAACGCCAAAGCTATCCAAGACGGAGATACTCCTAAGTTTTAAACAAAATTTTCTTAAATTTAGATACTTTAAATTTCCAAATACATAGGTGTTCGAGTCAGTGCCGAAGTACTGGCTACTTGGTTGGTCAATTTTAAAATATCTTCTAACCTTTTGCTATTTTTTTTCACCATCACCACCACCATCACCACCACCACCATCAACACCACAATACAATTTCGGTAAAACAAGTTTAAAGCTTTAAGCTGTATTTTCTTCAACCTTTTTTGAAGCTCTGAAAACGCATTACTTCCTTTCCAAGTGTTAAGACATTATATCGGATACCCTTTGATGCATATGCATGCCAAGAATACTTCTTATTTTCGATTTCTTAATTTGATTTCACTTACGATTTTGAACAATCATGGAAGCTGATTTATGTTGTGGTGGAGGTTGTGGCCTGTGAATAAAGAATGGTTGGAGGAGACACGATTGATTCAAAACTCCCTATGATTAAACGTAAAGCATCAAGATAAAATTTAGTAAAAATAAAAAACGTCAAATATAGCACTGAATCAGACTTTGTCTAATAAGGGTAACATATATTAACTCGCAAAAGCCCTCATTAACCTTAAAACACACCTATTCTAATCGATTTGAATTTATACATACACCCTGAATCCAAATATTCAACGTCTAACGTTATAATACTTATATTAAAAGTTAGGGCCGTATTAGAGCAGTTTTAGGACCGATATTTCGTAAACGCTCAGAGCTAGAGCTTTAAAACCCACAACAATCGATTCGACGAATTCTATTAACCTTTTATTGATATAAATAATATCTCATAATAAAACAAAATATGGCTGTAAAATCAAGGGTTCCTCCCAGTAGAACAGAGGGGGTTTTCTGTAACACTTCATGTTCCTATTGCAACACACCCCGACCGGCGCCCCCAAAACAAAATGTATTGAATCCATCTTGTCAATTTTAAAGTCGCTTCCAACCTTATTCTATCACCACAACCATCACCACCACCGAAAGGTGAAATAAGCTTGCGAGTACTGCCAAAAAAGATATTCATGAGCAATTGAGCAGTGGTGAGAAGAATCGTTAAACAAAAATATGCATAATTGGAGAAGCTCCCAAACACAACTGTTACCATAAAAACTAGCCTCACTACCACCTACACCACTACCACCACCATCCCCGTCTACCTCATATCTGGTGCAGCAGCAATATAGTGAAAAGAGCACACGACCACAGCTGCGAGTAACTCGTGAGCAACACATGAGTAGTGTCAGAAACTTGGTAATTCGTATGAACAGCCTACGAGTCATATGAGCAAGAACCGCTATAATGACGTTATGACGTCATCACTATCTTAACAGCTGCTATATCGTGAAAAAAAATGACGTAATCATCATCATCATCAGCAGCAGCAGCAGCAGCTGCAGCTGCTGCAACAGAAATTATGCGTCGTATTTGACGCAGCAGCAATTATACTTCTCATATGGCGCAGCAGCAGCAGCAATAATTATACATCGTATCTGGTGAAGCAGCAACAATTACGCAAGCACTGTCAAATCGATATTTGTAAGTTGTTTACTTACAATAAGAATATACTCATAAGCAGCATCAGAATGGCAATCTTCCTCCTTTGGTTTAATTAAGATTATCTCCCTTTATATCAATGACGAAAATAACATACATGATAAACTAAAAGAGCATGGGAAATTAAAAAAAACACGAGCTATCTCCCCTACCAATAAACGTGGACATGATGATAGATATCCATATCCTAATTTGATATACATTGACCAATCAGAATGCAGGAAAAATCAACTAATCAGAAACCGACTTTCAAAATGAACTGAACAATTACTGCCATCGATACAAATGACTTTGGGAAAGGGAATGTAAAATGGAGATAAGTACAAAAAGCTCTACTTCAATAATATAATAACATATTACAATCCTACAGTTAAGGTTACGGGAATAAAATGATTATTGATAGACAAAAAAAACCAGAGATACCTAAAGCACCTCGTCAAGTACGAAGGCATAATATATAAACATAACTTTAAAATTTTGATGGACGCAGTTGAGGAATACGCCAAACAATGGGCTAAGAGAGAGAAGGAAAAGGTTGAAACACTGTCCGACTGGATCAGGTCCATAAAGTCATTGATTGTAGCTCGAATATTTCGCGTAAAGACAACCATGAGCCCCAATTCAAAAAGCATATTCGATGACCCCGAGGCAGAAAAAACATTATCCTTCCTCCATGACAATTATGTCATCAAACCAGCTGACAAGGCCCAAAACAGCACATTTATCTGCAAAAGACACTACATTGACTGCTTAATGAAGGGGATTGGCATTGACAATTCATTTGGCAACCCCACAAACAAACTCTCCACATACCAAGGGAGGACATACTAAACAATCACAAATCAGTATTCATGGTATTGTCTTCCTTTGGTATCACTTTGAGTGAAGAGAACAACAACCTGCCTTGTATCTACCGGGTACCTAAATTACATAAATGCCCTTACAAAAAGATACATTGCTGGGTCTGCCAAATGCACAACAAAACCCCTTCCTAAGCTCGTCACCTCATTACTTACTGCAGTCAAAGATGGCCTCAAGATATATAGTGATAAAGTATATTCAACAAGTGGAGTGAATCAGATGTGGATTCTCAAAAACTCAAAAGACTTGTTAGAATATCTATCTTCAACTGAACTCAACCACTGCAACAGTGTCAAAACATTTGATTTATCTACTCTTTATACTACTCTTCCACATGATAAGCTAAAGTGATGATTTCGATTTTCCAATAGTGAACTTCACGTTTTTGAGCAGTAATATTCCCACTTCTCCGGCATATGGTATGTATATTTCACAACTCATTCGCTATTGCCGTGCCTGTAGCTTGTACAGCGATTTTGTCAATAGAGCGAAATTACTGTCTCAAAAACTTATACATCAAGGGTATGTTCAGTCACNGTTGCAATTGTCACTTCAGAAGTTTTACGGTCGTCACCACGATTTGACAGACCATAACCCACACAATGTTTCTGTTTCACAAATGAGAACAGATAGCTTTGGGTAGATCCAGAGTTTGTTACCGGACTGAGTGACACCGACTGTGACAAAGTCGGACTTTTCACCAGCAGTGTGACGGGCGCCACGCGTGGAGCAGATCATGCTTACCCTTCCGGAGCACCTGATGATACCTCAGTTTTTATAGGGGTTCACACTGCTAATGCTTTAGTTTTGTGGCGTTTTTGTTCATTTTTGTTTTCTTTGTTATGTCTTTATCATACTGTCTCAATTCGTGTTGCTGTGAATTGCCATGATTTTGGATTTATGATTTTAGAATTTCCCCTTTCCTCGTTCTTGCTTCGCTATTCGCTTGCCGATGTATATATTAATAGTACAGTAGCACCTCGTTAGCACTTCGTAAAAACGAGTCGAAGGCCACATAATGTATGACTAAGGACCTCTCACTTTTCAATATATTATATAAAATTTCCGTACTAAATATACAAGTTGAAGAAGGCTGATTAACTGGGACAATCTTGCAACTTGGTAGAAGATCTGTTAATTTGATCATGACCTCCATATTCACACATTATAATTAAACTATTGAATTTTGTCAACTAGTGCATGGTGGTGATCCTGATTGAGCACTGGGTAATCAAGTAATCATTAACTTTTGCACATGCAGTTAATCATTATTTACTGAATATAGGGTAATTTAAGTACATTTTCACTAAATATGGTACCCAATAATCAAGAACGGACTAAAAATCAAATAATTATTGTAAAATACATATGTTAATCAATTTTATATTCTAGTACTCCCCTACGAAACCCACTAGAAGGCGTTAAAACTTTGAAATAGGGTAACGCGACTCCGGAAACAGTACCAAAAACACAATGACGCCTATATTTATTCGTGTATATCAAATCGTCTGTACATACAAGAAAGAGTAGCAAAAACTGATTAGTATTTACTTGAGCAATATTTAAGCTCGAACGTAATAGTATGTCTCTTGAAACACATAAAAGGTAATTTTCTTTTTGGGATGACATCATATTCACCAGTGCAAATTATAACTATGTAAAACAAACAAGAGGCTCTCAAGAGCCTGTATCGCTCACCTGGACCATGGCTGACATAGATAAAAGGCATTTCCAATAGGAAAAACAAAACATAAAATTTAGTAGAATACTTTTTTTTCTTAAATTACAGTATTCTTGTTTGGTTTATATGGCTTTTGTTCCTAATTGCAATGTAAATGTCCTCCTGGTGACCTAATTTAGAAATAAATAGATATTCTATTCTTTTCTTTTTGATTCTACTCTATTCTATAACAAAACTCCTGTGTGCGTGTCCCAATTGCAACTACCCTAACACAAAAAGCACAGACTTGCCAACTAGAATTTACCCACACCAAATCTAGGACCCATATTATTGATAAAACAAACTGTTTTATTTTGAGCAATTTTATGTGATTTTTTTTTATTTTTATGAAACTTCAATTTATCCACCAATCTGAGCCACATATTATTAACTAATGCAAAACACATTCCAATTAGGAACAAAAGCATACAATACTAGTACATAACATATAAACAAGAATTTAAAATACTTAGATATTTATAGACCTTTGATCCTCTTTCCTCATTTCTAATAACTGTTTTATGAAGGATATCTTCAGGTGTTTCAGGGTCTAGAAGCCTTTTTATTGTATTTACTTCTGATGTATAGCCAAAGTTATTCTGTTTTTCAAATAACATAGTACGTAACCGAAGTTACTGTAAATTTGATTTCTGCATTTGCGCATTTCGACAACTTATGTCTAAATGAAGGAAATTTTATTTCTCAAATCTTTATTTAATTTACCATGAAGAAAGAAATGACATTCATTTTCAATGTTATTTTCACAATAATGACATAATCTCTTTTCTCTTGGTATTGTCTTTTATCTGCCTATTTCAATAAGAAGGTTATGGTCACTAATTCTAAATTTTGTTATTATTTTTCTGAATTCGTAATTTGGGTGACCAAGATAATAGTTTGTTTACCAATATCAGTTTTAATAAATTTGTATAAATAAATTTTACATTTTTTCATCAAGATTGTTTATTTTATTTTTGGTCAATTGATTATAATATTCATCTGCTGTTCTTTTAACATTTCTTTTAATTTAAAAGATTTATCTGTATCAAAATTTTCTAGTTCTTTTTTTCATACCAATATCTAAACATATATTCTTGGCATATATATACCAAGTATAACAGCCTTCCATATCCAATAACTGACATGTATTAATGGCATCTTTAGTTTCTGTGAATGTAATCTTGCCAAATATGAAATATAGTGCATATAGATATGTTTTTCCATTGGGGGTTCTTCCCAATTCTGCACGAGCAGCAAATTTGTAGAGTTTCTGTTAACTCCGAACTTACAAAAATGAATATGAATTTTTTCTAAAGAGAAAATGTCAATATTGGAATTGTTTTTTTTTTTACTTCTTTCTTTTGCTCTAAAATATTTTGAATATATATCCATATAAAAATTTCTGAGTTATACAGTTAAATGGGTTGAACTAAAGTTTCAAATAGATTGCAAGCAATTTAAGTCGAAACCTCAGTTAAACAATTAGTATAGGACTTTATGGCAAATGATACTTTTCTTGCTTTCTTTCCGAGATCTTCACTGCTATTTGCCAGATTCCCATTACTTTTTATTATATTACCTAAAAACTTAAATTCTGTAACATTTTCAATGAATTCGTTTTTATATGTGACAAGGTTTTCAACATTTTAAAGATTTTTTTTAAGAATCATAGACTTTGTTTTATTCACATTAACCATTAACTGCCATTTATTGCATGCTAAATTATTTAAACTGTTCTGAAGACTACATTTGGTTTCAGATATAATAATCAGGTCATCAGCAAACAACAGACTGCTTACTGTGTAATGTGATAGACATGGTGGAAAACAATCGCTTTCATTAAATATATTGGGAGGGTCATTAAAAAACAAATAAAATAATGTAGAGCTTATAGAACCTACTTGACGTATTCCTCTCTTTGTTTGAAAACATTTTGAGAATTTAAAATTATGTTTAAAAGCCCCTTCAGTATTAATAATACTGATTTCATAATATAATGCAATTTTGTACCAACCGCAATGTTCAACAATTTATATAGTAGGCAATTTCTCCTCAAGGAGTCGAAGGCCTTTTTTAGGTCAACAAAACGCACTGTTTTGCTTTGAGCAATTTGAAATGATTTTTTCATTATCTGTGAAACACCAGCATACTAGGAACAGCAAGAATAATCGAAATGACATTGTATGAGAGCCATTGATAGTTTTTCTGATTTCTTTTTACATTTCGCCTTTCTATAAAGAATATTTTTATCATAGAATTTATGGTGCTCTCTCCAAATAAATATCGATCGATATCCACGCCAAGACATTTTATTTTAGGATGAGATCGTTACATTTTTCTTCAATATTTGTAACGTTTTTGAGTTTTCGCTTCGGACCAATCAAATACATTATGTTTTCCGAGAAGTAAAGAAAGTGGTTATCTATGAGCCAATTACTACAAGATTCAAGGTCCTTCCGTAGTTTGTTAGATATAACCATGATAAGTTTAGGGTTCATATGAGAAAAAAATATAAAGCTGTCGTCGGCATTAACGAGGGATTTACAATCAGAATGTAAACATTGTACTTATAGACATATCATTTACATAGCATAGTTGAAGCAGAGGGCCTAAAATGTTTCCTTGGGAGACAACCACAAGTAATATTGATTAGTAATGACTTAGCTTCATTTACATTTACATGTTGTATACGCTCAGTTAAAAGATTCGTACCATTTAGTATCACTTATCCCCACTGATATCACACAAAATATTATTGTCAACGGTAATGAAGGCCATTTGAAGATCTGTCTTTAACATTCAAGTAAATATTCCTTTTGATGATTGCAATTTTATATGGTCGATTGAGTACGGAGATCTTAAACTGGACTGGAATCGATATAGCAAATTATTTGCAATAAGATGTTTTTTTGCTAGCAGTATGTACTAAGATTTTTCAAGAATTTATACGCATACCAAATATGAAGGGCATATCACATCTGGTTCAAAAGATATGAGCCAGGTTAAAGTTATGGACAAAAAGACAGACAGACTGAAATGGCAAAAACAATATGCCCCCGATCTAAAGATCCGGTAGCATAATTAAACACCCACCAGACATGCTATAAGCATGTAATTTGCGTTATAGTGGGATGCATGTGCAAATAAAGTAAATATGGGCACCTAAAACTGCAGATATTTAATAGGCTGGGGATTACCCTAGCTTGTATACTACTTACTAGGTTTGTTCAGGGGGTCCCAATATCCCATATTCCAGTAAGTCCGAACTAAAATATCCCTTTGAAAATTGAAGATATCCCATTAATTATTGAAATATCCCGTTTCCCAGAGTCAAAATATCCCATATCCCAGTACTTTTTACCTAAAATATCCCATATCCCATTAACAAAACTGGTGAATATCCCGTATCCCAATATACCCTAAACAAGCCCCACTAATAGAATATCCAAATGGGGAAATAAGGTTACATCCCATTTACTAGGATAAATGACCAGTTATTTGTCAGTTATATCTTAGGGCTTCAATGGCGCATAATCATACAAAAATGAATCTATATTGTAAGAACTTTCAGGAGAGGAAACTTCTGTTGTCAAAAGGATGATGCGATTTGTCAGCTGATCGATTTATGCTTGAAAAAAAAATCATTCACTTTGATTTGAAGATAACTTAAGCTTTAAATGAGCTATAGACCGTTCTATTCTGCTTCTTTCATAGAAAAATCTATCTAGATTCGAATTTAGCAAACTGTTACAGTGATAGTTAAAGAAAAGTCTCTAGTTATCAATTAAATTAAGTATTAGACACGCGACTTTTGTTTTCTTCAAGAGTTTTTTCTCTTTAACTGTGCATGAAAAAATTACTATGAATTTAGATTACCAAAATGGTGTTTGAAACTATTTTTTTCGCATAATTAGGCAGATAACGATATGTCATTTGTGTACTTCTAAAATTTTATGTTTCATTACGCACCGGTCATGGAAAAATGGAAAAAATAGAGGATGGCATGCCACCAGCGCAAAGGTTCAAAGTGTGGTTTCTTAGAAAAGATATTTGTGTCACTGTAGGAGCTGTGCAGACATACTATATTGACCCTATATTACTATACACGTTATTCATCTCCTCTAAATGAATATACATATTTTTCAGAAAAATGCACCAAAATCCTTACCACATGCATATCTTTAATATAGGTACAAAAAATATGAAAAATAGAAAAAAAATTGTATGAGGTGTTGCGCGGACAAACTATGTGCGATCTTTCACTTATTCACTAAAAGACAAATTTCAACAATGTATATTTTGACAAAATTGTACCAATAGTTAAATACTTACAACATGCATATCTTCAGTACAAGTACAAGGATCTGCAAAATAAAAACTTCCTATAATCAGAACCGTTGGAGCAGTTGCGCGGACAAACTATGTACCCTGTATTACTAACTCATCGAAAAATGAGTAAGTTAAACAATGTTTGTGGAAAATGAACCAAAATCAAAATCCATACCACATGCACATCTTAACAGTAACTTCGGTATCTTGCCATCTATGTAGTTACAAATGATCTGCGAGATAAAAAAATTCCTAGCAGCAATATTGTAGGCAAACTATGTAGCCTTTATTGAAAATCACAAAAAATACCAAGTTCATCGATATATAGTTTTCCGAAAAACTCACTAAAATCAAAACCTTAAATCATCACATGCACATTTTCAATATATGTACAAATGATCTGCAAAATAAAACTTTCTAGCATAAAAACTGTAGGAGAAGTTGTTCGAAAAAATCATGTACCTCTTGTAGATTGACGTACAGACAAACGGACGGGCAGGGGTAAAACAATGTGCGCTCGACGTTTTGTCCCGGGAACACCATAATCCATAAAAAACTGACGTAATATTCTTTTTGTGATATAACCATATGCCATAGTTAATGTGAATTTGGTTTTTCGTATGTGGTCATTTCGACAACTTATTTCTCTTCAGTTCAGATCAAATCAAAGCAATCGGAAGCTAGACCATAAACCAAAACTTTGTTAAATCTGAGAGGGGACAAATAATCAAAAAGATCTTAGGACAGAATGATACAAGAGGGAAATACTCCTTAGTCTTAAATTTATCTCAACTGGTATATAGTTGGACATAAAATTGAGGGTATATGAATTTTCCCTACAATTTCATTAGTTTCCCTGTTCAATCTCAGATATTTTGTATCAAATTTACGCTTAAATTAATCTTGTTTCTGTATATGTTGGTCAGTACATCGCCGTGACGGGTACAGTGATATTATATTCATATTTATATTGGCTTTATTCTTGTACCTTGAAAACAAATCATTAAGGTAAGATCTGGTACAAAAATATTAATTTTTGGTTCCGTAAGAAACATCTACTACCGGTATTTGTGTATTTCAATTATTTTAGATATATTGCAAGTAAGTATATTCAGTTCTTCCAGAAAATGCATTGACTTATATTGTTTGATTGCGGTATGACTCGTTAAAAGTTTTCCTTGAGGAAATGTAGATTAGAGAAGGATAAAAATTGCCAGATGTTGCCCACTTCGACGGAATACGTGTAGAATTAGAATGAATATAACCGAAATGCTATTCAGATACTCGGAATATCTTCACAAGTTGCGAATAAGGGTGTAACTATATGTCTATATTTTATTTAAGGATTTAAGTTGCATATCGTAAACTTTACCGTCGCAAATTGAGTTTTTTTTTCAAGGTGTCAGAGGACTTAGAAAACGGACAATTTAAAATTTACCCCGGAAGTCTAATTACACAATATTGTACTCAATTCTCATGATTCTGACGTGATCACTTAAAATAACTTAAATAGCAACTTAAATTACACTCAGTCTGGTTATCAGGTGTACGTCTGAACAGTGGTTGCTAATTGTTCCCTCGGTAAACCATGAATTTGTAATTTTAACCTCATTCAATCAAAATTACCTTCTCATATTGGGAAGCAGTTTTGGGAGTTTGACTGCTAGCTGCAGAAAATAACCAAAGGTCCGACGGAGCTGAATCTCGAAACCCTGAAAATCTACACATGGCAAAACTTCGTAGTCATCCAAAGAACTGCTGCATACGTCTGCATGTATTAAGTTATTCCGTTATTCCGTTAATTCTTGAAAATAATCGGATTGTGTGATTTCGCATGTCGATTTCATTGCTATAAATATGCAATACACTGTCACAGGTAAACAAATGTTATTTTCATCCTTGACAAATTACTACAGGTTCGTTGATTTAAGACGCAATAAAAAAAAGCGAGTAATTTGATAAACATGCATATTGTTTTCAATTTAATATAACAACACCGTATTCAACTCAAGAAAATGAAGAAATATAACTTTAAAACACAATGTATACGATTTTGAAAGAAACTTGCGCACTATATTTTATCGGAAGCGCGAAGATAATCTTTTAGAGCTCTTAATAGGCTTGAAGCCTCACGTGAATTTTAGTCTCGTCATTATAACATCTCTCCTTCGAGATAAAAACAGATAGGTCATACCTGCACATTTATCGCAATGCTAAATTCTTGTTGACAATATTGGCTATTTAAACATTTTTCTTCAATTGTATGTGCAGGAAAAACATTACAAGTGACTGATTTAAGAAGTGTATGGCGTTTTTCATATTCTTTCAAAACTTTGGTAGAAATTAAGTAGTTAAGTTAGCAGAATGGTAAATTAATCATCTGAAGGATGTGAAAAGATTTTAAAACATTGTTCAAAATGCAATGGCATGCATATCATCCCTTTCTCTAAATTGACCAAGTAAGACGATATAAAATTAGAGGGGACATTAGACCATGTGACAAACTATAAATATGTGAATCAAACTTTTCTATCATAGATTTTTCGTTTCGGAGCAGTAACAACTTTTTTGCTGCTGCATACAGCGTTACTTCACCCCACTTTGATAGGCCATGATAATGAATCAGGTACCCCAACGAAAAAAATGAATGTTCGAATTAAATGAATATAACGGTGCAAAAAGATAGTTATCTGCTTCAATATTTTAGTCTCCGAAAAATTAAGATTAAGGATAAATTAACATCATTAAAAAAATTACAATTAGTCCACTTCCGGTATTTTATTTTCTTCGCATTTACGAGTTCTGTAAGAGTACATCGGCAAACGAATGCCGAAGCAAGAACGAAGAAAGGGGAGATTCTAAAATCATAAATCCAAAATTACGGCAATTCACAGCAACACGAGAAAAACTGAACTAAGGAAAAACTGGTTCAAAATTATTTGGAGTACAACGCTTTGACCACTATTTAAGATTAACTACGACCAAATTCGAGAAAACTGCAAAAACACGTAAATTTTAAAATTGCCGTGCACCTACGTGTATTCATGAATATATTTGAAACTTTGCATTTAAAAAGTATAGGTCTGGTTGTAATTTAAATACAGCACTTAACGTGCGTCTTCATGCACCATCTTATCATTGTGTATTTGTGTATTTGCACTCTAAGGGAATAAAAATCAAGCATTCATCTCAACTGTGGATATATTTCTCATTTAAACTGTTAGTGTTTACATTTTTATACTCTACTACATCCCAATGACGAAAATGCATTGTCTTTTCTCACTGACAACTTCTTTGTTTTATCAGCTGACAAGGCCCATTTCAACAATTGCATGCAAGAAATAAAAAAAGATGACACTATTTGGGGATGGGCGGTCCTTCAATTGTGTGTATTTTCATCAAAATTTGTAGGAATTTGGCTTTTGAGGTGAATATTTGCGACAAAATAATAAATTCTTAAAACATGAAGTTTATTATGTTTAATTTTTCATCACGCACCGGCTAATGAAAATATGAAAAAAAAATCCAACAAAAAACTTACTTAATTTTCTATTTTGAATTTAATCAAATGCCGAGGTAAATGTTAATTTACATTTTGCATATGGCCATTTCGACATCAATGTCTCTTCAGTGCAGATCAAATCAAAATATTTGAAAGACCACAAATAAAAATATTTGCAAAATCTGACAGAGAACAAACAATTAGCTTGATCTAAATAGCTAAGGACAATGCTATACAAGAGGGATTTACGCCTTAGTTGCAAATAAAATTTTCTAATATTTAGATATTCCAAACAAATTCAATGTTCGGGTCAGCACCGAAGTACTAACAACTGGGCTGTTAAATACCCGCAGGGACCCTCAACCCAGAAGCAGAGACATCGGTCCAGTGGTCGTAAAAGAAAATACCGAAGATTCTATAAATTACAATAATTCATTATTCATGTAATTATGAATAAAACACATTAACAATGTTTCAGTTTATCATTAGATACTTGACCAATGTGCCAGGTGTAATACAACACTTGATCAATAATATCAGGCAATCATAAATTTATGAACACTTAACGAATGTGCCAGTCAATCGTAAATTAATCACTTCATAAATAAATTAGGTGCACGAGAGCTAGTACCAAAATTTTGACTTTCTCATGAGGTATAGTTATCTCCGTGATTACCTTACTAGGGTTTCAAAAAATTCCTAATTTCTTCTCATACGATCATTCAAAAATTCTTTAATAGATATCAGTCGCTTGTGGAAAATTTAGAAGTTTTTGTCCTAGCTGTGATTCAGGATTCTTTTAAGTCTTACTTTTAGTCTTAATTGGGATGAGCAAATGATGCTTTTTTTTATTTTTTTTTAATTTTTTTTTTTTTTTTGCATTTCGGATTTCGACTGCAGAAAATACTGTTCGGCCCGATACTTGAATTGGTAATCGATGGCACCCTTAAAAAAGCTACCGGGGGTGTCCCTAGGTGATAGATAGAGAAATTCTCTGTCTATGCAGGCTAGTCAGACATTGTAATACCTGAATACGGAAAGCATGACTCCTAACCGTTTTAGAGAAACTGTGTGGAAAAAAGCCTCGCCCTATGCAGTATGAAGACCCCTTCGATAGTTCTCGTACAAGAGCAGACTCACTGGGGTTCGTATAAAGCTAAATTTCCTGCTCCTACCAATTTCTCCATCAAAACTTGTTGCTCCAGTTGTTCCTTCCACCTTTATATCTTTATTCTATTACTAATAATTGTTTTGAATTGATTTACTTGATGATGTCCTTCTGTAGCTGAAATATTGCTCACTGGACGTAAAACACTTAACTAATAAATCAATCAATACTGTACGGTATTTAATTACCACCCTTATTAAAAATAATCTTATTTTTAAGTAATGAAATGGACCTCAGCAGAATAGAGTACAAAAGAGTAAGAATTGATGACTATAATAAAATAATCTCTATCAGAGATTCTAAGGATGTTGAAGATGGGGACGATTACCTTCCATACATGTACAAATTACTATGTAATATCCAGTCAATAGAAGGCTATGTGGCTGTACTCAATGGCGATTATGTAAGTTGCGAAAATAATCTTAGATCTTACCTACTATGACGATTAGGCCACATCAAATTGATTAATAGATTCTCATCCCCACCCGCCCCATTTTTTCCAAGCTCATTTTTTTTTTCAATTATTCAGAAATTTAAATTCCTATCAATTATTGTGAAAATCAGTACAATAATAAAATAAAACCCTCCTAGCCACCCCAGATTTTTTTGTTACAGGCGGATTAGAATCTACAAATTAACTTGATAGGGCATTATGTTATACAAGTTTTTTTACAATAAACTGAACTGTAGTTTAATTCTCCAAAAGGCAATTATTTGTTGGGCCAACTTGTTTCCTGTTGACAAACATTATTGGGCTATCTCAAATTGATAATATCTTACCATCGACCCGACGTAAATATGAAAACTGTAACCTAGATGCAAAATTATCGTTAAGGGAAATATAAGAATTATAGTTTTCATAACGAGAAAGAATTGTATATCGATGGATATCAACTAGAGTTATGTAATTTCAAAATATAATAAACGAGCCTTTGGCGAGTTTATTATATTTGAAATAACATAACGAGAGTTGATATCCAGCGATATACAATTCTTTCGAGTTGTCAAAACTATTTCTCTTATGTTTTTATAATATTTAGTGCCGAACTGCTGTTTTTGTTTCAAACAACAACACCGTTGCTAGGTAACGTTAATCACGGCCAACGAGATTTCACAATGGTCCAATAAAACGTCGAAAAAAATAATAGCACATCACGCGCGATGTGTTATTTCTTGGCGCTCGACCAATGAAATTTCAACTAGTTCATATCTAACTCCAGCTTCAAAGTCTCGTTATGTACCACAAATAACTATTCGTGCAAGGAATAGATAATAAGTGTGCATCATAAGAGAAATTTTGTTTTGATAAGAACTTTATCACGGCGTAATGTATCAACTTCATCCTAAAGGACCCTCTTGATACTAGCGGCGGTCAAGTCCATATCAAAAACAAAATGTTCTATTTTCCAATGTGTCGTTAGCGGGGCAGGTCATGCTTACCCTTCCGGAGCACCTGATGTCATCCCCGATTTTCTTGGATTTCTTTCATATTATTAGTACCTTAATTAGTTCTGAATGTTGTCTCTGTATTTCCGTGCCTTGTGGTTGTCTCATGTCCTTTTTTTAGTCTTTGTATTTCCGTGCCTTGTGGTTGTCTCATGTCCTTTTTTTTGTCTTTGTATTTCCGTGCCTTGTGGTTGTCTCATGTCCTTTTTTTTGTCTTTGTATTTCCGTGCCTTGTGGTTGTCTCATGTCCTTTTTTTGTCTTTGTTTTTCTGTGTTCTTGTTTTTGCCTTATCATGTCTTTTTGACTTGATTTTTCGTAATAATTAACACTTCCCTTGTTCCTTCTGTATTCTAGTGTCATGTTCCATACACATATATATTTATTTAGCGAACCACAAGGCTTGGTACCACTGCAATGTTTTTTTATCTTGCTCTCTGTCTTGTTTTTCATTCATGATAAAATAAAATCTGTCTATATACCGAGCTATGCTATAATTAAACATCTTTTGTGTTCGTTTGTGTTTTTTTTTGCTTGTTTGTTTGTGTTTTTTTGTGTTTTTTTTCCTTTGAATATTTGTTTTCTTTTTTAATTGATTTTCATTTGGGTTATTGCTGTTTGTCTTTGTCTGTTTTGTTTTGTGGTTGATGTTGATTTGTTGCTTCGTTTTTGCTTTTTGTTTTGTTTTGTTTTGTTTTTTTGTTTTGTTTTGTTTTTTTTTTTTTGTTTTTTTTTTTGGTTTTTTATTAGTTATTTTATTTTTGTTTGTACGTTTGTTTTTTTAGTTTAGTTTGTTTGTTTGTTAGTTTTTTTTTGATATTTTTCTTTTATTTCTATTTTTTTTTCTTTTTTTTGGTAGTTGCATAGCAGTAGTATAGAGAAAGTTTTCAATTATTATTTGCGGCGGTGCCGTGCGGCGGTGAGTTGCCATGGGAACACGAAGTTTTTCGAAGTGTTGGTGATCTCTCCGTAATAGCCCGAACCCCGGCCCGTGCCGGTGGACCCGTCTCACGGAGTGTTGCCATGGGAACACAAAGTGTTTTCGATATCTGCTCCAGTCCTCGATTTACCCTATTGATCGAGTATCTTCTATCAGGTCCGCGTTAATCAAAGGGAGATAACTCGTGTATTGAAAAAAACCACTCTGCATTTATAGGGGCTTGTGACCCTTAATGTGAAACATATATAAACATATGTTTAACATTAGCTGCATTAAGTTTTTGGGGTAACTACCGGTTTGTGACGTCATCAAAACATTGCAATCTTGGAAAAGTTGACTAAGTCTTTTTTGAAGCCCTTAACAACCATATTAACGGGAAATGATGTGATGAATAAATAGGAGACTGAACAGGGATGTTGTGGAGGTGCATGGGAGTGCGCATGCTCAACCGGAAGTGGACATTTATTTATAGTTGGCCACGATAAAAAGTTAAAAACCCAAAATGTACAAATTGAAAAACACATAAAAATGACAAAAATGGATAGAGAGGGAGGGAAAACTGCCCAACGTTTCGGCCTAAAGGGCCTTCGACTAGGGGACTACCGGGCTAAATACGGAGAAGAAGAGTTTTCCCTCCCTCTCTTTCCATTTTTGTCATTTTTATGTGTTTTTTAATTTGTACATCATCACCAGGGTATGGCTTCTCAAAGTTATGTTCGATTAGTTGGCCGGTCAAAAAACATGACCGCCATTGCTAAAAATAGAACATAGGGGTAAATTACAGTTTTTTTGCCAATAACTCAAAAACAATCACAGATATCAAAAATCTGACATGGGGTAAAAAATTATCAGCATGATGAGATCTACCCACTGTACAATTTTGAAGAAAATCTGAACCCCCATCTCGGAGTTATAGCCCTTTTTCTGTTAAATTTTCAAAATTTTTGCATTATTTATTTTTTATTTCAAAAAGTGTAACAGATAGAGGTCAAGTGTAAATTGCAAAAATGTTCAGCATATCAAGATCTACCGACCCTGAAATTTTGAAGAAAATCCATAAATCTTTGTAGGAGTTATTGCCCTTTTTCACCGAATCTTTAAAATTTTCGTATTTTTCATTTTTTATTTCCAAAACTATAGAAGATGAAGGTTAAGTGTAAATTGATGAAATGTTTGCCATGCTGTGGCGACTTCAAAACTGATGTTGGAAATTGTTCCTTGACCGCCATTTTGAGACCGCCATTTTCAAAATGGCCGCCAAAAAAGGCGGGAAAATTCAAAATTGTGAAATTTCAATGAAATTTCGTTTCCAAATAGATATTGATGTTGCGACTTCAAATCCGGTGTTGAAAATTGTTCGTTGACCGCCATTTTCAAAATGGCCGCCAAAAAGGCAGGAAATTCACCATTGTCCGAATTCAATGACATTTAGTTTCCAAATAGATATTGATGATGCGACTTCAAAACCGGTTTTGAAAATTTTTCGTTGACCGCCATTTTCAAAATGGCCACCAAAAAAGGCGGGAAAATTCAACATTGTCTGATTTATATGAATTTTGATTTCCAAGTAGATATTGATGTTGCGACTTCAAAACCGATGTTGAAAATTGTTTGTTGACTGCCATTTACAAAATGACCTCTCGACTTCAAAACTGGTGTCGAAAGTGGTTCTTGGCAAGGACGTTTTTTTTGTCAAAAAAGCCCAACAAAGAAATATAGTAAAACATCATCAGACTCTAAAAACAGTTCAAGATATTGGAGGTGTTTGAGCTACAAAAGTTTGAGAAACTGAAGATCAACTGTATAACTTACAATGTTCCCTTGATTGTGGCAACTGAAAGCCAGGTGAGCGATACAGGCTCCTGGGAGACTCTGGTTTAATTTGTTGATGTGATCCGAGCCTTAGGCGAGATAACGCGTGATTCATTTATTTATTTTTGTTCGCATTTTAGTTCACACGACTGACGAGTTGCTCACGATTACGTTTTTTTACTGTGCTCGCGTGCTCATTTCACCATATTGCTGCATGCTGCTGCTACTACTGCGCTATGGCGATGGGGATTCTACTGCTCCTGCTGCTGCGACTGCGCTATGGCGATGGGGATTCTACTGATGCTGCTGCTGCTGCTGTTTGGTGATGATGATGAGATAAAATAAGCAAAAACCAATTGTTTGACACTTTTTTGACTGTGCTCGCGTGCTCATTTCACCATATTGCTGCTGCTGCTGCTGCGCTATGGTGATGGGGATTCTACTTCTTCTGCTGGGTGGTGATGATGGTGAGATAAAATAAGCAAAAACCAATTGTTTGACACAAACTCTATATTTTTCACTTATTCA
>MJUU01060485.1:20983-43335 GCA_002080025.1 Modiolus philippinarum
AACTTCATCTCGACTAGTTCTCTAGGATTCGACATCTGGAAAGATTATATACCTAAAGGAGTTGTGGTTGACATATCTGATTCAACAGAGATGGATGGAGAAAAATATCAGAAAGAGTGTTTATGGTGGACGGTGTTATAAGAGCAAGACTGAGTTTGTATCTGATCAATATGAGGAAAACATAAACTATGATGATGTAACTGATTTCTTGTTAAATGTGGACGTCGTGTCCCTTTATCCAACCAGTATATTACACGAATATCCGGTGGGACAAAGAAAATATACCACCTAAGAGATGAAGGGTAAAATGGGGATATATAAAGTCAAGTATGTTACAAACAAGAAACTGCTTCATCCAGTAGTAGCAAGAAAGGACGAAAAAGGAGCAACTAAATGGGACTTAGAAGACTCGGAGGGTTGGTATACTTCAGTTGATATAGAACAAATGATTAAATATGGTTATGATGTTAATATTATCGAGGGATATTACTGGGAAGAAACTAGTGAGGTGTTTTATGATTATATACAGAAATTCTTTCAGCTCAAGAAAACTAGTCAAAAAGGAAGTGTTCAGTATACATTAGCAAAACTATTGATGAATGGTCTCTATGGAAAAATGACCCAAAGACCAATATTTAACCAAACCCAAACAATAAGAGACAACAATGAATACTGGATGTTTCATCATAAGTATGTGGTTACGGGCCTGGAACTAATTTCATCTACTTGGTATGTATCAGGTTACATAAGATCCGAGATTGACTCGGTTGATTAGATCAGTAAGCCGTCACATTTTGGTGCTTTTATTCTGGCTTATAGCCACAAGATCATGTACGATCATATGACGAGGTTAAATCCAGAAAATAAAGTAGAGTCGGACTTTTATTATACTGACACTGATAGTCTTCATGTACCTGGTGAACAAGCAAAACTAATACCTAATTATAATGGTAATAATTTAGGTGATTTAGCTAATGATTATAAAAAAGACGCTAAGATAATTAAGGCGGTTTATATTGCACCTAAGTTATATATGACTATAACAACTGACACAGACAATGTAATTAGTGTTAATTAAGACAAAGGGTAAGGGACTAAATAAAACTAAGTTAACACAAGAAGACTTTCAGAAGATGTTGAAGGGTGGAAAGTAAAGAACATAAGAGAGTTTTCCATGAAAAAGGTACATCTAAAGAGGACTTCCAAAGAACAGGGTATTGATCATTTTAGTATTCTTCACCTCACAAACTTAAGACGTGCAAATAAAAAAGAATACAAGGGAAGAATTTTCTTGGATAAGAATAAATCTTTTCCTATAGGAAGCTGCCGTCTACCACAGTCCACATAAAATCATGACGTTAGAGTTTTATGTGCTATGTCTTTCATATGGTAGACAGTCCACATAAATCCATGACGTTAGAGGTTTATGTGGTATGTCTATCATATGGTAGACAGTCCACATAAATCCATGACGTATATACAATGTGTATACGTTAGAAGTTTATGTGCTCTGTCTACCATATGATAGACAGTCCACATAAATCCATGACGTATGAGATTTATGTGGTATGTCTATCATATGGTAGACAGTCCACATAAATCCATGACGTATATACAATGTGTATACGTTAGAGGTTTATGTGCTCTGTCTACCATATGATAGACAGTTCACATAAATCCATGACGTATGAGATTTATGTGGTATGTCTATCATATGGTAGACAGTCCACATAAATCCATGACGTATATACAATGTGTATACGTTAGAGGTTTATGTGCTCTGTCTACCATATGATAGACAGTCCACATAAATCCATGACGTATGAGATTTATGTGCTATGTCTATCTCAGGTAGACAGTCCACATAAATCCATGACGTATGAGGTTTATGTGGTATGTTTATCATATCGTAGACAGTCCACATAAATCCATGACGTATATACAATGTGTATACGTTAGAGGTTTATGTGCTCTGTCTACCATATGATAGACAGTCCACATAAATCCATGACGTATGAGATTTATGTGCTATGTCTATCATATGGTAGACAGTCCACATAAATCCATGACGTATGAGGTTTATGTGCTATGTCTATCATATGGTAGACAGTCCACATAAATCCATGACGTATATACAATGTCTAATAAATCCATAACGTATACGGTAAATTTGTCATACAACAATTGACAAAGCAGAAAAATAATAAATCTTTATTATATCCCTGAAAGAACACGCACAAATTCCTCCACAAGTTAACTCCGAGAAAGGTTAAGTCCAGCATGGTCTGAATAACCTGCGCATGGCGTGATTAGTCTAGAATATTCTTCCCGGTTGCTGTTTTTATATCCTGATTTATAATATCACTGTTCGTATCGTAACTATCCATTATTATTATTTTTTCCTCTGGTAATTTCGGCTTGTTTACCAAGTGCTGTTCATCGTGACAAACCTAAAATAACATACCGAATGGAAATTTACTTGATAACTTGGCAACAGGTTGACATCGTATTGATTTTGTTGCATTGTGAAATTTCACTGCGGCGTATCGATTACCTATTAGGGGTACAAAAAGGAGATTAAATAGATTTTAACAAGTTAAGAAAACGTATTTGTCATTAAAAGTAATTTGTAAAATAGATTTTAATAAGTTAAGAAAACGTATTTTGTCATTAAAGTAATTTGTAAAATAGATTTTAATAAGTTAAGAAAACGCATTTTGTATTTCCCGATCAAAACAATGAAATATTTTCTTGTCTGGTAAGTTAAGATACAGAAAAGAATATTTATTTTTAGTTATTTCGACAAGCGTATCTTTTGAGACCTGAAGTTCTGAAGATATAAGTTCTCTCTCCTTTTTACTCGGAAAATTATACACTACGTAGAAATTACAATTTAGTCGACAGTCTTTAGGTACTCGAAAATAAGACTGACTTAGATAAATTACGCTCATTTTCTTGTGTCATCCGCCTATAAAGTATTTCACAATAGAAGATTGATCTTGTTGTGAACAAATATAGTCGTCAAAAATTACGATTTTTTGTTTGTCATCCTGTTCTAATTCGTCGATGTCTTCAACTTCTTCATTAGATACTTGTATCATATCTTCCGAAGTCACTCCTAGTTTTTGGGATATATTCTCGAATATTCGAATTAATTCCTTATAGTAATGCTGTTCTAAGTTCTTTGCGTAAAGAATAATTTTATCATAATACAATAACGGTTTGAATAAAAGGTGCATTAGCAAATTTGTTTTACCAGATCCACTTGGTCCAACAATGAGTAAACGGAAAAAAATCACTCGGCATATTTTTTACTCCTTGTATTGTTTTGAAATTATTTGTATCAGACTTTTCCGAAAAATATCTAGGAATCGTTGTCATTTTTATAATCTAATTATTTATAAGATAAATAAAAACCATAATATTGTTTTAGGTAGGAGTGCTTAAAACGGAGTCGCAACCGTTGTAGTGAGTAAAACCTAAAATTTATAGTGTGATTTATATAATAAAAATCAGTAAAAAAAGATGAATAGTGAACAAAACAAAACTTACGAAATACTTGCAATGTATGATTTACACAATGTAAGAAAGATGAATATTTATAAATCAATGAGGCTGCCAAGCGGAGTTTACAAAATACTTGATATTCAAGAGGAAGAGAAGATCGTACATTTGTATTATCCTCTTAGCGGTATATTCGTTAGAGTGCGGGTGTCCGAAGAAGAACTGGCAGACTTACTAGAAATACAAAGGACTCAAAAGTATTTAACTAAAGTAAAAGAAAGAATCGTACGTCATCCTAGAGTGTGGGTGTGCAGGGAATTACAAGAAGTATTTGTTTAGTTGTGCACCGAGTCCTAGTTTGTTTTTACTCCTATTACACTCTGAACTATTTTTTTGTTTATAATTCGTGCCTTAAACAGTTAAAACAAAGTATTGAGCGTTGGAGAATGAGTAAAACTTATAAGATTTTTGTTTTACTTATGAGATGTTTAATCCGTTAACATCGTAAAAAATGTGAGTGAACTCTTTGGCTACAATCTCCAATGACCTCATTAAAATTTAGTTTTGATTTAAACAATAAAAAATCAAATAATAAAAGATATTAAAACATCGTAAAAAAATCTAAACCGTTTTACCCGTCTCAACCGTAGTGAATAACAAATCTTACATGTTTGTTTGTTCTATAGTCCCGTCAGTAGTAGTTAACTATCCCAAAAAATCTGCGTTTTTCAAAAACGTTTTTGAAAAACGCAGATTTTTTGGGATAGTTAACTTGTATGATTTTATCAGTAGGACATAAATTCATGTCACTCGATTTATGTGGCGAGCTGACCAGACGCTGATGGGGCGAGTTTGATATCAATTATAAATGGGGGGCGAGCTGCTAGGGGCGAGTTGGCAGTGGGGCGAGTTGACTTGGATTCGGGCCGGATTGTTGTAAGGCCGGATGATCTCGAAATCTATAAACATCAAATTCCACTCGACATCTCAGCAATTTTGTTTCTCTTCCACGGCCCTTTGAAGACATCAATGTCGATGATCTTGGCCAATCCCACACTCTGTCTTCTTGTTTTTTAATCATATGTGTAAATATTTTTTGTTTACCTTTTATCGCAGTTCGACAAGCATTTTAACTTGTTTGTTTATCTATGCTTACACGAATTGTTTCACAGCACTCTTTATAATATTACTATATCTATGCAACTTCAACTTTTATTTATTCATCCAATTTTTAAGATATCTTAATTAAACTCGGAACATACATTTGAAACGTCAATGAAAATGGGGGATTATAATTAACGGGTATAACCGATAGACGAGTTTCCAGTCGGTGATATTTTTTTTTGACGTCACAATATAGATTTTTCAACGTCACAATGTTCAGTGACGCAATTAGCGCCGATTGACCCCAGAGGAGAAGAAATTGAAATTATAGTAAATGGGTTTAATTATTTGGGTTTGTTATTCTCTAGAACCATCATTTACAAAAGCTAAAAAGTCGCTGGTGGAAAAGGCTACAAAAGCTATGTATAGTGTAATAAAATAGGTCGGAAACGCAATTTGTCAATACAGTGTTTGATAGACTTGTTCGACAAGGTCGTTAAACCAATCCTGTGTGAAGTATGGGGGTTTTTTGGCGATAACGATATTGTTGAACAAGTACATCTTAGATTCATCAAGTTTATTAGCTAATCAGAATTCTATGGTTCCACCTGTTGCTGCTGAAAACGAAAACTCTTGTTAAATTAATGTTGGATAGCATATTTCTAATTGTTAAAATTCATTTTAAATCATAGCTGCTTGTTCCAGCGTTCCATTCGTGAATGAGTCGCCGGAGATTTGTGTGACAGATTTTTCGGAAGTTGGTTACTTTGTATGAATTTGTGTTACCTGTTTCATTTGTAGATTGTATATTTTATTTTAACCTTTTGGGTGTTTTATAAGTTTAATAGTTTTTGATGTGGTAAGCATTTCAGTGATTTTTGTCATTTGACCCAGAGTGACTATTCGCTCTACTTCTCAATGATATATTGAGTCAAATTGTTGTGGTTCATCATATTTATCGTTCAGCTAGTTTCTTTCAGCTTTGACATTATACTTGATGTTTTTGTTTCTCGGGTTGTTTCTTTTAATACTAGAGTGTACAGTTAGTTGAATTGTTTCCCCGTTTGAATTGGTTTATTTTTGGTGATTGGATTTTACCCATCTACATTGAAATCGGACTTTTAACCTGTCTTAACAAGTATTTTATGTTTAGTCTGGTTATGTCCTTTATTGTGACTTTAATTAGTCATGGCAGAAACCAGTAGACTGACAGTCAGAAGATGTGTGGAGAATAGCATTTGATTTAGTAAACTGCTTCTGCTTCAGAAGGCACTATTCTTACTAGTCATAATCAGCTTGGTACTTCGATGGACTAGAACCGTAGAAGAATGGCGTTACTTGGTTGACTAAATATTAATGGTATAACTCGCACCAGATCAACATAAGACTTGTGAGACTTGTTTATGGTATATTGGGATACGGGATATTGGCCACTTTTGCTAATGGGATATGAGATATTTGAGACAAAAAGTACTGGGATATGGGATATTTTGACTATGGAAAACGGGATATTTCAATAATTAATGGGATATCTTCAATTGTCAAAGGGATATTTTCGCCCAGACTTACTGGGATATGGGATATTGGGACCCCCCCCTAAACAAGCCTCACTTGTTTCATCTCGTGTGTGAAATTACAACTACACCGTATGAAGAAATGCTGTTACAACCGTATTGACGAGAAGATGTTTCCCGGGAGATTTTTAGTCGACCATTTCCGTATATTTTCTTATTTTTATGTGGACATGTGTTGGAAATTACATGTGATATTAACATTTCGATTCTCAGTGAAACTGTATACGGTGATTGTTAACATATCCATTTTGAACTGTGCTGTATTAACTCAGTACATCGGCAAACGGATACCGAAGCAAATGAACAATTTAGTTACCGTTTGCGTTTTAAGGCGCGATGAATGTAATGGATGTGCCTATGATTAACTCCCTTAAAATGGACTGTTTTGATTTTTTAATTATTGGACATTTATTTTATCTTTCACATGAATATGTCTTATTGAAATGGACAGTCAATATGTTGATTTAATATTTATATGTTTTGTATTCTATTTCATCTATTTCATAAAAAAAAGAAAGGAAATGGGGTAAATGCCAAGGAGACAACATCCCATATCCAGGTTATAACGACCCTTCATGTCTTTAATTTGAAAAATTTTGTTTTTTCTTCTCTACATTTTGAAGAAAATTATTTGGATCTTGATATATCTAACTTTAACTACTATCCCTATGGGCCAGAGTAACAATTACTCTACTTCCATTTAAAATTCAGTCTGAATAAGACAGACTCGTAGAACACTCTATCGAGTCCACCCGAGCATTATGGCACAAAGCAACTACTTTTGGCAATATGATTTGAACTATATGTCTGAATTTTAAAAACACAATGCGAATTACTATTATAGTGTAATTAAATTGCTGTTTATATTCATTTCTATTTTGATTTTCTAATTGGATTTTGTTGTATATATGTAAATAAAATGTAAAACTGTTTGAAATTGTGTTTTGTTCAGCCATGAACTGACAGCAGGTATCCTTTGTATTTCAAGCTAGGGCATAGTACTGGCCACTAAACGTCCTGGGAGGTCAAATCTGGTCGATCACTGACCCCTTCATGTTACAGCTACATCCATATCTTTTTATCCCATTAATCCATGGATACGGTATCATCAACAAACATAAACTTAACTAGCATTTTAGTATTATTACAATCGTCATCTATTGCGGGACACAAAGGCTAATGGATGACGATCACAACATTTAAACAACCAGGAACGATACACTGTCACTGAAACAATCACATGGCACTCATCGAGCCAATAGTAAGAATATTTGGCATAATAAAATTATGAGACATGGACACAATAAACAGGTGGTCAGAATAACAATTTGAAACCAGCGTTGAGTTTCATCGATTTATAGTATTGCAATAGATAAATCGAATAAAAAAATATTCAATCCTGAGCCCCCTCCCCAATAATGACAATGCAAAATCAGATGGTTAATGGCTTATCCCTCAGAATAAACTTCCTATCGTTATCTATGTTTGTCTTTTGTCATTTTATTGTTTTTCTTGTGCAGTTCCCTGGTTGATTGTGGCATGTGATTGTAATGTTCGGCCATTGTAGGTGTTTCCTGTTATCTTCCTTTCATTAATTCCTACATGTCAATGTTAGTTATATAACAGTGGTGTGATTCTGGGAGTGTATTCATTCCGTTTGGGTAGAATTACTACAACATTATCACGGAGCAAACAACAAAGTAGAAATACAATTGATGTTATTTAACATATCACTGTGTCCAATCGAGGACAAAATAAGGATATCGATATTTTTACAGCGGTCCATAACTTTATCCAAAATAGCCACAGATTTGATTGACTGTTGCAGATTGTTTCTTCCTTTCTCCTTTTCATCTCATTCTTTCTTTTTTTTTCTTCATTTCTTACAATCTTTGTATAATTATAATTACTTTTCTGTACACTTCCAAAAAAGTCAGATGCATTCGAATGTGTTTCTTTTTTTCTCTCATTTTTGAATTCAAGTTGTAATATTGTTTGTTGTTTTTTATGAATTGCTGCTATGATATGTTATAAATTGCTATGTTGTATATTGTAGGGAGAGGGCTTATAATAATGTTGTTATAACTTGTGCCCGATCCCTTTGCTTATTCTTTTGAGCATTAAAATATGTTTAATTAATTCATTCATTCAATCGAGGACGGCAACGGTTGTTTGGTATCTACTTCCTGTTATCACAAAGACTTAATTCAAAATGCCTTTACTAAATATTTTGATTAATAGTAATCATATTGGTTAATTGAAGATCGATGATATCGTTTTCATATTCTGAAGTATAGGAATGGCCTGAAACTAAAAGTGAAAGTGTACGTGTATTTGTTGACTGATTACATTGTATCAAACATGTACACTTTCATTTTGATTTCCGAGTCTGTAATTACATTGTAAGCAAGCAAATAAATGAAATTATTTTCATATCTTTGTCCGAATGGGCATTAATATGTGTTACATTCTGAATGCAAAATAATTTTTATGCATATTTTTAATTTCTTAAAAGCAGGAAGTAGTTACCAAACAACCGTTGCCGTACCCGACTGGACACAGTGCATACCCGGAAATTCTTCACGGCGGAATGAGAGTGCGCGTACAAGTATAGAATCAGTTTGAAATGGTAAAAATCTCTGCAGAATGTGTCATTTGAATTTGATGGGTTGGTCTGGGATCAATGTTTTTCTCAACTCTTTCTGTATTGGCACTATACAAGTGCAAACAGATCATGCAATAAATATCAACAACAAAAATGTTTCAGTGTGGACTCCATAAAAGATTCACCGCACAAGAGATGTTTGCTCCCTATAAATTTGTGTTATATTATACTTGTTCTTGAGAAAATTTCTCATATTGATATACTATTATACTTAGTTTCAAAATTTTCTTCTGACCACCTGTTTATAGTACCCACATCTCACTATTTTATAACGCCAAATTTTCTTGCGATTGACTCGATGAGTACCCTGTGGTTGTTTATATGTTGTGGTTGTCTTCTGTTAGTCTTTTGTTAATTGGTCAACAGATGACAGCAATTGTAAGAACACTTTAATAGTTATTTTTATGTTTGTTTACGAACCCACATCCATAACCTAATGCAAAGATACATTGATGTCGCGTTGTTCGACCAATATCAATGAATTCTGCTCGAACCAGTGCTAGGAACCGTATTGAACTTATAATGAGATGTGAGCAAAGCTCATTGTTGAAGGCATCATGGTGACTTCAAGATGAAGTACAACAATAAATGCCTTGTTTCATTGATTGGTTCTACAATGAATTTGTAGAGACTTTGTCTCATGTGCATTTACTCCAAATCCTGTCCGTGTTTATTCACATTGGATACATATGAAATATTAAATAAATATAATGAAAAGGGGGAGGATAATGACAAAACAAGAATAAAATGTAACCCATATCAAAACTATTTAATAACATAGGTGCCAAACATTTCTAAACCACGAAATAATGTATGAATTCCTTTAATATTGTACTGTTGTTGTTTGTTTTGAAAAGTAATGTACTGAATTTGAATTTGTATTTTAAAAATTGAATAAAAAAACCGTCTTATGAAGTTGAAATTAAACAAGATAGTGGGATCAATTCTATGAACTCCTTTAAATGATAAATTGTGTAATTGTGATCTGAATCATCAAGTTTCTTGCACTCTAAAGTGCCCATTATATAATGTGTCATATACATTTATTTGCGATCCTTTTTCAAGTTTGTATATTGGCACTTAAAACTTCCGATATCCGCCTCTCGTTCTTATGGTGTACAAGTCTGTGGCATTATCTGATACAATCATTAAGATTGAAAAAAAATCATATCAAACGATAAAGAAAGATGTATTTTACTTTTCTGTTGATGTTCGTCTTGATTTTATTAAAGGAGACTTTAAGCGCAAAAGGTATGTTTTTGATATACATCCACATTCAATTCACCAGATTTCTCTTTGTCGGGGTAAATATGAATTGTAAACTGTTGAACAATGTAATGTGCAATGTTGTTGTTTATTTTATTTTTGAAAAGAAAAAAAAATGGAACTCAAAACATCTGTATAGTCATAATATTAATGGTCAACAAGGTATATGCATTTTATGGCGGTGTTGCCATAGATGACGAAAATTCAGCCATAGGCCTTGCTGTATTTTCCGATGTTAACAGGTTTAAAAAGATGATTTTCATCACTATTGGCATTCTACCTTTGCAGCTCACCTTACCAACACATTATCATTCATATTATATAGAACTGCGTGCAATACTATTATCTATATATATGCATTTTATGCTATTTCAACCCTAGGATGAAAAGTTAAGTCTTATGTTTGTTCATTTTGGTGACTTCTGGTATTCCATCCCATAACATATTTCGAGTGCTGTTAATCTTTTATTTCAAAGGAATGAAAAGTCTTATCTTTGTTTATTTTGGTGACTTGGTATGTCATTTTATATTTCTCGTGCTATTTTTCTTTTACTTAAGGTAGCACAATAGTATTTTGAAGGAAATTGTCAGTGCCTGACTTTGAATGAACGTTACTTTGTTATAACGAAGGATACAATGACAAATGGGGTATCAAAAAAGGAAAATGATTGTATTGACTCTTAGTGCTTATTTCAATAGTATTCCTTTTAAAGTATCAACGTCAAAAATTTCCTTATTTGGCTGAAATTGGTTTTGTGGGGAATATTTTTAAGTTTTACCAGGTATCTGAATACCTCTTGGTATATCGGAAAGAAAAATTAAAATGCAACAAATTTTTGATTAAAAACAAATAGAATTTCAATCATAACTCGGAAAAATTTTGCTTTTATTTAATTTTAAACCAGGTCTTGTTTGAAAATCTTTGACAGCTTTTATGCATTTCGACTGCTCTTTCAGATACAATTCAAAGTTCTTGTTTAACTGTTAGGCTGTATAAGGTACTTGCAAAAATAGTAAACATTTGTAATCTCAATTTTTACAAATATGGTTATTTGAAATTTATAAAATTTTGTTGAAAGTATCATTAAAATGTAGTTGAAAGTATTATTAAAATGTAGTGTATTTTTTTCTTTCAGATTTGTCATTATATTTTTACTAATGTTTTGTGGTTAAAATCATTTACATCATACTGTTGTGATACGTTAAAAAGGATTGAACAGTCTTATTTTTGTTCATTTTGGTGACTTCTGGTATTTCATTGAACATATTTTGTATGATGCGCCGTTTTGCTATTTATTCCTCATTTTCTGATATCAAAAAATATTTTCTGCTGTCAAAAAATCGATTTTCTGATATCAATATTTTTTTTTGATATCAAAAATTATTTTCTGATATCAAAAAATATTTTCTGATATCAAAAATCAGATTTTTTTTATATCAAAATTGATTTTCTGATATCAAATAATCCATTTTCTGATATCAAAAAGTCTATTTTCTGATATCAAAAGATCGAAATTCTGATATCAGAAATTAACTTCTATTTTTTATATCAGAAATTCGATTTTTTGATATCAAAAAATATTTTCTGATATCAATTTGATATCAAAAAATCGAATTTTTGATATCAAAAAATCAAATCTATTTTCTGATATAAGAAATTCATTTTTTGATAAAAAAATTTTTGATATCAGAAATTCAGATTTCTTACTTTCAAAAAATATTATTTTGATATCAAAAATTTGATTTTCTGATATCAAAAAATATGATTTTTGATATCAGAAAAAAATTTTGAAATCACAAATTCGAATTTTTGATATCAAAAAATATTTTTTGATGTCAAAAATTATTTTTTGATATCAAAATTATTTTCTGATATCAAAAAATCGAATTTGTGATATCAAAAAAAAATCGAATTTGTGATATCAAAAAATCGAATTTCTGATATCAGAAAATAAATTTCTGATATTAGAAAATAGTTTTGATTTTTCGATATCAAGAATTCGATTTTTTGATATCAAAAAATTATTTCTTGATATCAGAAAATATTTTTTGATATCAAAAAATCAAATTTCTGATATCAAAAAATAGAAATGATTTTCTGATATCAGAAATTTGATTATTTGATGTCAGGAAATCAATTTTTTGATATCAGAAAATCAATTTCTTGATATCAGGAAATACATTTTTTGATATCAAAAATTATTTTCTGATATCAAAAAAACATTTTTGTTATCAAAAAATCGAAATTTTTTATATCAAAAAATTGATTTTCTGATATCAAAAAATATGATATCAATGCTTTTCTGATATCAGAAATTCAATTTTTTGATATAAAAAATTATATTTTTGATATCAGAAAATATTTTATTTTATTTTATATCATATATAATTTTTGATATCAAAAAATTGAATTTCTGATATCAGAAAAGCATTTTTATTTTTGATATCAGAAATTCGATTTTCTTATATCAAAAAATATTTTCTGATATCAAAAAATCATTTTTTGATATCAGGAAATGCATTTTTTGATATAAAAAATTCAGATTTTTTGATATCGAAAAATATTTTCCGATATCAAAAAATTGATTTTTTGATATCAGAAAATATTTTTTGATATCAAAAAGTATTTTCTGATATCAAAAAATATTTTCTGATATAAAAAAATTGAATTTCTGATATCAAAAAATGGAATTTCTGATATCAAAAAATGAATTTCGGATATCAGAAAATAGTTTTGAATTTTTGATATCAAAAATTCAATTTTTTATATTAAAAAATATTTTTTGATATTAGAAAATATTTTTTTATATCAAAAAATCAAATTTCTGATATCAAAAAATAGAAGTGATTTTCTGATATCAGAAAGTCGATTTTTTGATACCAGAAAATCATTTTTTGATATCAGAAAATCGATTTTTTGATATCAAAATTAGGATTTTTTCATATCAGAAAATATTTTTTGATATCAAAAATAAGGAATTAATAGTAAAACGGCACCTCATAATTTTGTGTGCTGTTTTCTCTTATTTAAAATCTAGCTACAGACGATATCTGAAAATTTCAGAACGTTCAGGTGAATGAATATTGTTTTATCATTTAACAAAATACAATGTTTGTTTTTTATTTTCTTTTTTTTATACGGCACCAAACTATTTTCAACTGTAATAATTAAATATTTGGCCGTATTCGACAAATGCATGCACTTGTCAAGTATTAAGAGATTTACTTCTGGTTTTGATCTGACCAAAACAAAAGAAAAATTAAAAAGCTTAAGCTGAGTAAATAAGCTATGGTTTTAGAGTTGTTCTTGGTTTGATCAACTTGACTGGTTAAAAGGACAGCGTGCTCATATGAACGGAAAAAAATGAGCCCTTGTTAAATGTACAGGTCTCGGTATTTTTATATTCACAAAAAAAAGTTTTGGGTGTATAGGAATCACCTTGTCTACCCCGCCTGTCCAAGTGTCTTTCCATTCCGTTCAGTGTCTGCAGCATAATGTTTGTGTCGTAGCACTTAGGATTATCAAGCTTGGTATGTAGATTCATCCTGAAATAGCAATGTTTTGCGTACCAAATTTGAGTCACTGTGACCTTGACCTTTGACCTTTCTGATAGTTAAACCGTGTCCATTTCGTGTTCAGAGCAGAACTTTGTAATTTGACTTCTAAAAATAAAAAAAAAATCAATGTGTAGATGCATCAAAGGAAGGCAATATATCGTGTCCTAAATTAGGTCGCTGTGATTTTGATATTGACCTTGACCTTTATGATAGTTAAACCTACTCCATTTCTTGTATGAAGGAGAATTTTATCAAACTTAGTGTGTAGATGCATCATTTGAAGGCAATATGCCGCGTGCCAAATGTAGGATACTATGACCATTGATCTTTATAATAGAAAAGCATGTCATTGTCGTGTCAAGAGCAGAACTTTTGTACCATAGCAACTAAATTATCAACTTGGTATGAAGTTGCATCATGTTAAGGTGATGAATCGTGTGCCAAATGTAGGTCACTGTGAACTTTGACCTCTATGATCGTAAGCCCATGTTCATTTTGTGTCCAGACCTTGGTAAAAAACCATTGTATCCAACTAATCAAAAGCTATTAAGCAAATATTATTAAAATTAATGATGAAAGATAACAGGAACAGTTACAATGGCCGAAAATTACAATCACATGCCACAATCTACTAGGGAATTGATTTCACAAGAAAAGATAAAAGACAACGTAGATAACGATAGGAATTAGGGATAAACGGACTTCGTACCGGTAGGCTTCAACCGGGTTATGAGTACCCAAACCTCCCCTTTGTCTATCCCATTTCCATAAAATAAAACCTAATACAAGTAGACTAGTAATTCCAAGACCACAATCTTGAGAAGGAAACTTCAAAGAATATGACAAAATATAATTTAGAACGATGGGTCAAGGAGTGCTTGCCGCTTAACTGCCGACAGGCTCAAGAAGTCTCGTCTGCTGTTAAGACACTGTCGCAATAAGGAAGAAATATCAATGCTTCCCGAATGGTTTGGTAAAGAATCATCTTGAATTAATGAGAGGCCAGATACCTGTAAAATCTTCCGGTCATTAGATCCCAAAGCCAAGTCTCTACCTCTACATTGTTGTAAGTAGAGAACGAGCTTACTATAAAAAAATGACTCCGATTCAGAGAAAAAAATATACAGAAGAAGTGATTGAAATGTTAAAGTTTCTGATTGCATATATAATTGCCCAGTTTGGAGGACTTGTTTTTTTAAAGACTATCGGAATTCCAGTGGGCACTAACTGCGCCGATCTGTTTCTCCGCTCTTATGAGGCTGAATTCATCTAAAAACCTCTTCAAAATAAAGATAAAAAACTAGCCAAATCCTTCAATATTAGCTTCCATTATAAAGATGATATTTTGTCACTAAACAGCCCTCTCTTTGGTGATTTTCTTCATCTGGTCAATCCGAAACAGCCTGAAATTAAGGATACTACAGACACTTCCACATCGGCCTCATTCCTTGACCTTCATCTTGAAATTGAAACAGAGGTAAACTTCCAACTAAGCAATATGACAAACGCGATGACTTCACTTTTCCAATAGTCAACTTCCCTTTTCTTTGTAGCGCCGGTATATGGAGTTTTCATATACCAGCTCATTCGCTACACAAGGGCCTGTAGACGATACAGTGACTTCCTTGATAAAGCCCGGTTGCACACTAAAAGGATACTTAAGCAAGGATATGCTACCCATAACTTGAAGTCTTCACTCCAGAAGTTTTACGGTCGACATCCCCATTTTGTGGACTGCTATGCGATATCTGGTTACCAGATGACGACAGATCTTTCACACTAAAAGCTTAATTGTTTCCTTTACCGGATTTGACATGTTCAACAAGGCGGGTGTCTTATAAGAAGCAGGAGATGCTTACTTTACCGGTGAAGTTGATCTCACCCATTGTCTTTTATTAGGTCCGTGTTGGTTATGAACAAATAAAGGGATACGGATACAGATCAGATGAAGAAAATCATCTTTGTATGTGTATGTGTCTTTATTTTTTTCTGTGCCGTACTCACGTTATGTCTTTTTCCCGATGTTGCAATTATCCTTGGATTATTCGTTTTATATATAGATTGGCGGTTCGGTTCTAACTTACTTTACATAACGGAATCATGCAGAATGTCCTTTCAATATCCCATATTAGGTAAAGAATGCAAGTTTACGTCCCAGTTTTTCTGGATTCAGTTTTCAACATTGACATTTTTTAACATTTCCGTGAAAACGAGGGTGAGAAATACCCTTAAAATTTAGCTTTCTGCGAGTCACATCATATATAGATATCAAATGTTGATATGTTCTATAAAACTTCTTAAATGTGTTTAACAATTTATGAAATCTATATCCTTGTTTTAAAAGTTTGAATGGGATAGTAAGGTAACGTTAATTAAAGTCATAAGATGGAGAATATTTCGGCAGCGATTTTCCAATCTCTAGATTCAAGTTTCACTGACGAGATGTAAAACAACGAAATGAAGCCTTATCTGCAACACTGAAATTCAAATATAGTGTTGCTTGTCTCTCAAATTATAATGTTCAAATTCCTCAGTGGAAAGATGTTCTCGATAATATCACATCCTAAATCTCTAACTCATTTGGTCCTTGACTTTAGATGAATATATATTTTTTTCAAGACCTGTACAGCGAATTTTCTCCCTTCCACAGGCTTTGTCAGGCGGATGAATTCTATACTCAGGTGTTTTGATATCTTTGATATCTTCAGAAGTATGCCCTGTCGATAACAGATGGTTCGTGACAGGACAGTTTCGTTTTAAGTTATGAAATGAACGGTGGTTGTTTAATTTGGTGTTAAAAATCAGGTGGTAGTTTTGTAAACTGCATGAACCACAAGTCAACAAATAGATGCGTTTTTTGTCTAGCAGGATACAGGTGAGAAAATTTTGTAAGTGCTGACTGCAGATTTACAGCACTTGTAGTTGTTACGTTTACAAGGATTGTATCAACCCGGTGAATGGTGTTTATTCTTTATTTTGGATTCAGTCACTAGGATATCTTGTATGCTTTTTGGTTTTCTATATACCATAACTGTAATTCTGGAAAAGTCTTTTTCAACTGTGGATCTTTCTCGATTAAACTCCAATTCTTACAAATTAAAGATAACAGTACCTGAAGACTAGGACGGTAAGTTACAACAAGGGGTGTTCTTTTATTTTGACTATTGTTATCTTGAGTTGTGGTCAATATTGTTCACTTTTTCAAAAGCACTGTCGATATTTTTGTCCTTATAACACTTATTTAGCAGTATTTTTTTAGTTCTTGGAAAAGGTTTTGTTAGGTGTTCCTCCGAAAATACGTTTAACTCGTATTGCCTTGCTATATATGTAGGGTGCCCAAGAGACTATTTTTCTGAATATGGGTTAACGGAATAATACACACCTGTATTATACATGTCTGGAAAGAGGAGATCATGGCGCATCGAACTGACGACGCCGTAGTTATTTGCTACGGTCACATTTTATTTTAAATAAGGTCAAAGGTCAGTTCCTGAAATTAAGAAAATTTTGATGCTACTTCAATTTAGCTTTATTTCACTTATAAATCTGCAACACAATTTGAATAATCCTAGTGAACTTGTATGTGGATAGTTCGTGTGTTTTACTTTTTATAATGATTTGTCTTTTGTCTTTATTCAACAAGTTTCAATTTTTTTCTGATATAAAAAACTGAACATTTATATATATATATAACTTTTATAAGACGATTTTTTAGAGCTAACCTTAAATGTCACTTTAGGCCTAACTTCTTAACAATTGTTTAGTTGAAATAAATCGTATTTTTGATATTTTTACAACTTTGTCAAGAAACACATACTGATATAAAACTCACTGCTTCCCAAGTGCGGCTCGAGAAATAACTAAATACCGAGGTTACTGTGAATTTACTTTCTGCATATGCGCATTTCGACAACTTATGTCTCATCAGTGCAAATAAAAATCTAAACGTTTGGAAGACCATTTACTCAAAGATATTTAAAAACTGATAGAGAACAAATAACCAATATTATCTAACTGTAAATGAAATTGATGATTGATGTAACCTGAGACAGTTTACTGCTGTAATGTTTGAAATATTTTGCTGAAAATGGTATTTTTTTCCAAATTAACGAAACTATGCATATCTTAATACTGTAGAATAGCTATTTCGGAAGCAAATTTTAGCACACGAAATGCGGTCAATAGGTTTGACCTGTAACTAACTAGTTAACCGTGCTTTGCGTGTTTTAAAGGTTGACGATTTAAAAGAAGGAATATAACAATACAAAAGGTAAGTCAACATAAATTAGTTATTAATATTTCATAAGACTTGTAAAGGTTTCAATTGATACATTTTCTTTGGCTTACGTAACAAACAGCGATAAAGATTTATTTTCTAAGGCGGCTTTGGTTTATGTATATAAATGGACATTCGGTATGTGGCTTATGTATCTGCGACACTTGGCTTATGTAAATGAGGCTTTGGTTTATGTATCTAGAATAGTAAATATCAAGCTCAATCAACGTTTCTGCTTTAATATTGTAAACCAGAATGTCAATATTCTGCTTTAAACGGGTTCTGCTAACTGTTTTAACTTCGCTTCTCAAAGAGAATACAAATTGTACTGTTTTATAAAAAAGTTACTGTAAATTCAGAAAATTTATGATATTGTAAAGGAATCGCAATAATTAAATTAAATTCTGAATTAACATAATAGTATCAAGACAGTTCCGTTAGTGTGTGTTTTATCGGAGTTTTATGACATTTTGCATGTAATTAGATAAAGTGTGTATTTTGAAAATGTAATTGGCTGGAATATCACCGAAAAGTGTATTTGTATACAATGCACGTAAAAACTACTGAAAATGAACGAATTTTCATTTCAAATAAAAATTTCTTAGAAATTTGTTCAATTAATTTTCTAAAAAAAAAGAAGATAATTAGGTGATACACAAAAATATATATAATTGAAAAACGATTTTTTTCGATACATTTACGGTTGCTTGTACCTGCATTCTACAAGCTAATCATATCTCTTAATGCAAAAGTGTTCAATTCATTTTTTTTATCATATAGTCCGCCGTGGTTACTCACAAACATGCTGTATGTGAACTTACATAACAATTTGAGAACTTTGACAACACAACAACAATTTCAATGCTGTGGATCGATTTTTATTCCCTTCTCAATTTTTGCTTGTAAATATGAACGGTAGTTCTTTTCTAGTATTATTGGTTGAATCCCTCTGTGTTTGCCATCCGTTTCAAAACGTTCTTCCGTGTTTATGCAACAGATGCCACACAAATGAATGTGAGTGGATTGGTTGTTTTGGTAATGAAATGACGTCTACGGTTGGTCAAGTAAAAATCCCGAGTAGACCTCGCGTGAGGTCTACTCACTCTGAGATACAAGCAAGGAAATGCTGTTTCGACCAATCTGCGAAAAGCAAAAGTCCTTATCATTTAATAAAACCAATTTACAAACCTGTTCCGTAAAATGATCGAAAGTAATTACATTTTATTATCTTTCCAGGTATGGAGATTGCTGGGACACTAGAAAGTGATACCACTGATGATGAAGGTGTAAAGAAACGACTGTCCGTATGAGTACATTTCAAAACACATTTTTGATTTTCACATTAACCTTCAATGTTGTTGTACAGTGTTGAAAATATTAGATACAGTATGTTCCTTGCAATAGCGTAAAGCTGCAAATGCAAATTACAAAAAACAATAAAGTTGTTTTTCTGCCTTGTATTGCTTGTGTTTTATCATGTGTACTTGTTCATGAGAGAATAAATCACACTATCATACTTTCAGATTTTTCAAAGAAAACTTGCATACAGAGATTAACTAGAACGTATGAATATTAGACAATCTCAGGTTCGAAATAATGGAAGGAATAATATCATTTCAGTTATAGTTTAGAATGTAAAAAATGGATAACAGGAAACACCTACAATGGCTGTAAATTATAATCACATGCCACAATCTGCCATGGAACTACACATGAAGAACACGAATAAGACAAAAGACAAACACGGACAACGATAGGAACTCGGGACAGCCGGACTTGGTACCGGCACTAGCAAAAGCCAGCGTTAGTGTTAAACTGGTTTATGGGTACCCAAACCTCCCCTTTATCTGTCCCGTTTCCCTATAGTACAATAAATATACGAATAAAACCCAATACAGGTATACCACTAACTCTATGACCACAATCTTGAAAAAAAACGTAGTTATTCACGAAAAAAAAACTGCTTTCCGTTTGTCATTCGCAATTAAAACAGATTCAAGCTTATACGTGATTGATTCATATCAATTTGACGAAAACGACTATACTAGAGCGTCAAAGTATAAATAAGTTTATTCTTATAAACGATATGTGTCCTACAAATTTATATACGAATAAATAACACACAAAACATAAGGTATTCTTTGCTTTGGATACAGTACTAAACTGTCGCACATGAATATTTTACATAAACCATAGGTCGCACCTACAGAAGCCAACTGTCGCGCCTACATCAGCCAAAGTCTCGGTATTTAGGTTAAAAACCAGATATGTTGGCAGACGTCTGCGGAAAACAAACCGTTTGAATGATATATGTATCCATTGTATATAAGCTGTGTTATATTCATATTTTGTGACAGGAAAATTGAAATTGTAAAGTAATTAACGATTTATAAGATTCGTTTATATTCACATATTGAACGTACTTTTCATGTCAATGTTGTAACGGTTGGTTAGCTCTACAATTTACCTATATTCTACCTTTAATTACAGAAGTTAAAAATGATTCAAATAGAACTTCTTCCATAAATTCCACTTTTATCGTCATACCGGATGTTTATTTCGTCTGAATATACCCACAATATATCTGATTACATCAGTCACAGTCGCGGGTTACATAAACCACGAATTAACTCGAGCCGCACTTGGGAAGCAGTGAAACTTGGTTAGACCGATGCAACTGAAACATAACCCCAATTATATTATATGAAATGATATGGAAATGTCATTTAAAACGTGAAAATAAATTCACGAGCATGGAAATTCAAAACGAAAGCAGCGTAAAATTGTCAATAGATTTTACATAATTTTACTAGACATGGGACGGGTTTGACAAGTACTTTTGAGAAAAAAAAATAATACAGTTACCTCGCATTGTACAGTATAAGGCAAATTACCAACTGAAGGGTTGGCACATCAACCAAAATTTTGAAGTTTTACTCAAATTTTATCGTTTTATTTGTTGATTTCTCTGTAACGGTCGACATTTCATCCATGGTTTTTGGAACGTATGTACATTTTGCATTGGAACTTCCATTCAAATAAGAATATTTCGGAAATAAGGCATAGTTAACCGACTTTCAATGAAAATGCCGTTAATTTTTACTTAAATTTGCCCCGACAATGATACCGATAAATAATAAAAACAAATCCAAAATAACTTGTATTTGATGGTTCAAATAAATATTTCAGATCTAGACTTGCATGTAAATAGCGTTTTATTAGAATATTAGAGGATTCTACTATTTCCATACCATATCTTAATCTCTGTTATAGGGTACCATTAAAAATTGAGAATTTAAAGAAAATCGTGACCACAGGAACTTTCTACGACAGCTAAAAATATAAAATCTAATAGTTGTTCTTTAAACAAAAATTAGCCGTGTGTGATTTCGTTAACCCAAACTCGAAAACTTTTTGGCCCTCGGACACCCTACTAATAAGGTATACAGAGAGAACAATGTTTGGGGAGACAGCTTTTTGGAGATAAAAAATTGATGCTTATCAGTTTTCTTCGTATGGAGATATGTTTTGATGTTACCGTTGAGAAATGGTGGTGTCAAGAAAGCTGATACAAATTTGTAGACCCAACAATGTTGGGCTGATCTTAAGACGTATACATAAACACTTCAAACGAGTGCTTTTCTTTGTGTTGAATCATTGACTAAAATCGTCCTGTCACACTATAACGCACATTGCCAATGTGTGAGAATATTTCCGTACACGCTGGTGTGCATTTTATAAGTTCGCGACACCTTCTTGACACGTTACACGTTACAAACACGTAAATGCACATTGGTGTGCGTTGTTGAACGTTGGGTGCGTCGGAAAATTTGAACATGATCCAAACATGACCAACGTGTTGTTGATAAGGTATGCAGATGTTAGACGAACGCCAGAAGTTTGTGATAGACGCGTTGTGTGCTATATGTAGTTAAAGAACGCAAAAACGAGCGTCCTTGTAACTAACGAGCAACGTATTAGCCAATGATTTATTTTAGATAACAAATAACAAATACCGAAGTTACTGTGAAAAAATACAAAAATACCGAAGTAGCAGAAAAACTTAGGTTCTACATATGCCCATTTCGACAACTTATGTTTTTTCAGTGCAGATCAAATCAAAACATTTGGAAATCTTAGAATCTTAAAATTTTAGAATAATAGTTAAAGACGACAAAAATATTTTGAATATTTCATCAAAATAGATGGATAAATATACAAAATGAAAATATGCAATAGAATAACAAAATAAATATTAATATACAGAACTACATGTTAATCAATATAAATAATGAAGTTAATTAAAAATAAATAAACTGTGAAAATTTAACTTTTCTCATTGATCCCACTCGGTGATAATGTCTTAAGCTTTTTAATCCAGAAACTTTCTCTGTATATATATATA
>MJUU01060485.1:52468-81616 GCA_002080025.1 Modiolus philippinarum
CTTTTTGGCAGCCATTTTGAAAATTGCTGTCAACGAACAATTTTCAACATCGGTTTTGAAAGTCGCAACATCAATATCTACTTGGAAATTTCATTGAAATCGGACAATGTTGAATTTTCCGGCCTTTTTTGGTGGCCATTTTGAAAATGGCGGTCAAGGAACAATTTTCAACATCAGTTTTGAAGTCGCAAGAGCATGGCAAACATTTCATCAATTTACACTTAACCTTCATCTTCTATAGTTTTGGAAATAATAGATAAAAAATACGAAAATTTAAAAAATTCGGTGAAAAAAGGGCAATAACTCCTACAAGGGTTTATGCATTTTCTTCAAAATTTCAGGGTGGGTAGATCTTGATATGCTGAACATTTTTGCAATTTACTCTTGACCTCTATCTGTTATACTTTTTGAAATAAAAAATAATAAATGCACAAATTTTAAAAATTTTACGGAAAAAGGGCAATAACTCCAAGACGGGTTTTCGGATTTTCTTCAAAATTGCAGTGCAGGTAGATCTTGCTATGTTGATCACTTTTACTCCATGTCAGATTTTTGATATCTGTAACGGTTTTCGAGTTATTGGCCAAAAACTGCAATTTACCCTTATGTTCTATTTTTAGCAACGGCGGCCATGTTGTTTGACCTACCGCCTAATCGAACACAATTTTGAGAAGCCATACTCTGGTGATGATTCAGGCAAAGTTTGGTTACATTTAGCCCAGTGGTTTCAGAGGAGAAGATTTTTGAAATTGTTGACAGACAGACAGACGGACGGACGACGGACGACGGACGACGGACGCATACCGATGGCAAAAGCTCACATGGCCTTTTAGGCCAGGTGAGCTAAAAACTTATTTCCAAAAACAGATCTTTAATAATGAACAAAATACCGAAGTTTCTGTGAATTTAATTTCTGCATATGTACATTTGACAATTTTGCTCTCTACAGTAGTGCAGGTCAAATCAAACATTTGGAATCCATAAACCGAAATATGTGTAAAAAGTGACTGAGAACAAACTAACAATTGTATCTGAAAAGGAAAGCTATGCAGGGGAAAGATACTGCTTAGGTTTTAACAAAAAGTATGAAATTAAGGTATTGCAAGTTTTAAAATAAAATCGATTTTCAGGCCAGAACCGAAGTACCAGCTCCTGGACTGGTGAATACCCTCGGGTACTAACAGCCCACCAGCAGTGACATCTTCTCAGCGTTAATAAATAACAAAATACCTAAGTAACTGTGAATTTAATTTCTGGATATGCGCATTTCGACAACTAAGTCTCTTCAGCGCAGATCAAATAAAAAATATTTGGAATCTATAAACCGAAGTAAGTGTAAAAGCTGATAAAGAACAGTTTCCCAATACTGTCTAAAGAGGAAAGCCAAAAACGTCTAAGGGTAAAGCTATGCAGGAAGTTTTAACATGTTGAAAATGTATGAATAAATTACAGTAAAACTGTCTATACTACATTAACAAACTTTCCATTTTTCATAATAACAAAAACGAAATTCAAATTGTTACAGATATTGATCTAATATTTGGTATGTGTGTTCACCACTATAGGTTACAAATCTGTCCATCCATGTGACATTTACAATGAGTACAGACGGTAAGGGACTATGTTTTGCAATATACCCTCAAAATGCTTGTAAACTTACATAATCTTATGCCCATATAAGCCGACAGTCCCTTTATACTACAACATCAAAAACGATTCGTAAACTCCCAAAGAGTATTTACAGAGCGCATATATTTACATCTCGAATTTAATCATATATAACACAGTTTTTGTTAAGCACAATATTATATATTTATGGACAACTGTTGATACAAAATGAATTTATTCAGACCTCGTCATGTAAATCCGACGACAACAAAAACTGAAAGTTGGATTGTTGTTTCTTTATGGGTCACAGAAAATATGAGTCCAGTGCAATATTATTGAAAACTTACATTAGGAAGACCCCTTATATCTATATCCAAGAAATATCAAAAGAATCAAACCTCTTACTAATAAATTAAAAAAAATGGTTGGTTCTTACTACTAAAACTAATTACATAACCTTAAATGATATACAATGAAGCAATAAAAGTTAGTCAAAATTAAACGGAGAATTAAAAGTTAGTCAAAATTAAACGGAGAATTTCCCTTTCTTACAATTGAATTTCCTGTTGAATTTTTGGCAACACTCGCGAGCATATTGAATTAACCTAGAGCCGAGTAAAAGCCACCTAATTCGCGTGTGAAGAAGGGAGATAATTTCAGACAATGACTTGTCGGACTGTTTAGACGGAGAAGAGATGATCAGAGTTGGGTACCCATAAACCGGTTTAACCCTACCGCTGGCTTTTGCTAGTGCCGGTACCAAGTCCGGCTGTCCCGAGTTCCTATCGTTGTTTATGTTTGTCTTTTGTATTTTTATCGTGGGTTTTTTCTTGNTTAAATTAAATAAAACTATCAATAATTCTAAATACTGCCCTTTTCTGGATCTTACTATCATTATTGACTCCGGTAAAATAAAAACTAAAATATATGATAAACGGGATGATTTCGATTTCACTATCACTGATTTCCCTTTCTTGAAGGCGACATCCCTCTATCCTATGGGGTGTATATTTCTCAACTGGTGCGGTTCGCACGAGTGTGTTCTTCTGTTGACGATTTTAATGAGCGTAACCTTACTGTCACAGCCAAACTTTTACAACAGGGTTACAGATTTCATAAGTTGTTGAATACATTTAAGAAGTTTTATAATAGATATGACATTTGATGTCTAGGTATGGCGTTACTCGTAAACAACTTATTACTAAGGGCATTTCTAATCCTCGTTTTTACGGAAATGTTGTTAAAAAATGCCAGAAATTGATTAAAAGTCCAGGAAAGCTGGGACATAACTTACATTTTTTACGTACTAGGGGATATCGACAAGATATTCTGCTTGCATCCGTTAAATTAGCTTTGAGACCTAAGGACCTGAAAATTTTGCACACATACTGGCCTCTCACTGATACTGCCGATGTCTACTGAAATCTATAATGATTCTTGACCAAACCCTTCGGGACGTTTTGAATTTGATTTTTCTTCCGTAGTGCTACAGTGTTCTACCAGCAGACTAAGCTCCTTCAGCTAGCCGTCAGTTTAGCGACGAGCACCCCTTGATCCATCTTTCTAAATTATGTATTGTTTTTTTTCTTTCCTTTCAAGATTGTGGTCATGTGTTAGTGGTCTACCTGTATTGGGTTTTATTTGTATGTTTCTTATACTATAGGGAAACGGGACAGATAAAGGGGAGGTTTGGTTACCCATAAACCGGTTTAACCCTACCGCTGGCTTTTGCTAGTGCCGGTACCAAGTCCGGCTGTCCCAAGTTCCTACCGTTGTCTACGTTTGTCTTTTGTCTTATTCGTGTTCTTCATGTGTAGTTCCATAGCAGATTGTGGCATGTAATTATAATTTTCGGCCATTGTAGGTGTTTCCTTTTATCCATTTTTTACATTTATCAGTCTTTGCACATATTTCGGTAAATGGATTTCCAATATTTTGATTTTATCTGCACTGAAGAGACATAAGTTGTCGAAATGCGCATATGCAGAATCCAAATTAACACCAACTTCGGTATTATGTTATTTATAAAGATTAATATGGCCATCATGATTGATACTTTTTCTTCATAGATATTGCCATTTGCCTAATGGTTTTGGGTAGAGCATCATAATGGGTTCTGAAATCATTTCATTACTGTTGATTCAACTATTTTATGACTGTTCGTTACAGTTTTATTCTATTTGAATAGAAATAGAAAAAATACTAAGTAAATACACTGTACTTAATAATCAGTTTAAAGAAGTGAACGAGAATATAAACACGCTTGAATATTTATTATATATTTTAAGCTAATTAAGTATTCCATGTATTTTTTTTTCTATCGGGCTGTTTAATATCCCCGATGTCATGATCACAGAAATCTTTAACTGCAGAAAAAAAAAATGGAACAAGAGCAATAAACATGAAAACATGTTAACAGGTCTACAAAATATTATTCAAAAGTATACAAAAGGACTAGCACCTAATAATTGTGAAACCTATAAAGGTGAAGTTTATATATAGCTTTTGAAAAATACCGTTTTAATTGCTTTTATCTGTTATTGCATCAAAAGAAACACATTTTATATATATTATAGGCCATCCTGGACATACAGGGCCACCAGGAAAGACTGGAGTAATAGGTAAATAAAATAGCACCTAAGTTTCTTCTTTTCTCTCTAGAATACACTATTTTTGGGGCCATTTAGGGCTTGCTGTATGGTGTGAGGTTCCCCACTGTGTTGAAGACCGTACGGTGACCCCTAGATGCTTTGTTTTGGGTCGTTTTAACCTGGAGATGGGATGTTGTCTCCTTGACATTTTCCCCATTTCCTTTCTTTTTCATATTTGAAAATTTCCTGCTCAAGAAATACATTGTGCTCACCGGGGTTGACGACAGGTGTTTCCGAAAACCTTTGTTATAACATGCCAATGACCATGAACAATTGAACAGAACAGAAAATGAACAGAATAGTTACAAATAAGTAATTCAGTCAAACATATGAAAATCAGGGATGGAAGGAGGATCTTTTAGCCCTTAGAGGAAAAATATCATTTAGCTCATTAATTAAAAGAGTTCATCTTTAAGAAAGGATTTTCCATTCCATAGTTTGAAGAAAATCAACTGCTGAGATTAAGATGCGCTGCGCCTGCTTATTATTTTTATATACACGAAATCTTATTTTTCACGTTACACACACGCACACAATTTGTTGTGCATTTTTGGTTCGATGAATATTTAATTTAACCAATTTAGAAGATATTACTTCGCCGTTGGCAGCATAAGATATTATTTCTTCTCAAATTAAATAAAAATACCAGTAACAAATATATAACAAACAAAAACACTAGTAACTTATAACTTGTTTAGACAAGAGAAATTAAGACATAAGACATATATCATTAGATTTTCCAGAAAATTAAAAGATATCTCCTTGAAATCAAACCGCCATCGAGACTACAATAAAAACTTATTTCCAAAAACAGATCTTTAATAATGAACAAAATACGGAAGTTTCTGTGAATTAAATTTCTGCATATGTACATTTGACAATTTTGCTCTCTACAATAGTGCAGATCAAATCAAACATTTGGAATCCATTAACCGAAATATGTGTAAAAACTGACTGAGAACAAATTAACAATAGTATCTGAAAAGGAAAGCTATGCAGGGGAAAGATACTGCTTAGGTTTTAACAAAAAGTATGAAATTAAGGTATTGCAAGTTTTGAAATAAAATCGATTTTCAGGCCAGAACCGAAGTACCAGCTCCTGGACTGGTGAATACCATCGGGTACTAACAGCCCACCAGCAGTGACATCTGCCCTTAGTTAATAAATAACAAAATACCTAAGTAACTGTGAATTTAATTTCTGGATATGCACATTTCGACAACTAAGTCTCTTCAGCGCAGATCAAATAAAAATATTTGGAATCTATAAACCGTAGTATGTGTAAAAGCTGATAAAGAACAGTTTCCCAATACTGTCTAAAGAGGAAAGCCAAAACCGTCTAAGGGTAAAGCTATGCAGGAAGTTTTAACATGTTGAAAATGTATCAATAAATTACAGTAAAACTGTCTATACTACATTAACAAACTTTCCATTTTTCATAATAACAAAAACGAAATTCAAATTGTTGCAGATATTGATCTAATATTTGGTATGTGTGTTCACTACTAAAGGTTACAAATCTGTCCATCCATGTGACATTTACAATGAGTACAGACGGTAAGGGACTATGTTTTGCAATATACCCTCAAAATGCTTGTAAACGTACATAATCTTATGCCCATATAAGCCGACAGTCCCTTTATACTACAACATCAAAAACGATTCGTAAACTCCTAAAGAGTATTTACAGATATATATATATATATATATAAACTTTCAGTATGAACAAAGTGAATAGCACTAGTATAAATACTGTTTATATTTCAACTCTATCCGAGTCTTTCTCAAAACAACAAAATATATAATAAAACAATTAACTATTTACAAAAAACTACACTACAAAACTTAATTAAATAGGTAAACTACATTTCGGAGACTGAAGGATTTTTTTCACATCACTATAATTGAGGTCACGCCTTCAGTCTCCGAAATGTAGTTTACCTATTTAATTAAGTTTTGTAGTGTAGTTTTTTGTAAATAGTTTATTGTTTTATTATATATTTTGTTGTTTTGAGAAAGACTCGGATAGAGTTGAAATATAAACAGTATTTATACTAGTGCTATTCACTTTGTTCATACTGAAAGTTTATAAATTAACCACATTGTGTGTATCTGTTTAGATCTAGCACAACAGGGATTTTGGGTGTTTTTTGCTTTGTTTTATGTTGTTTATATATATATATATATATATATATTTACATCTCGAATTTAGTCATGAATAACACAGTTTTTCGTTAAACACAATATTATATATTTATGAAAAACTGTTGATACAAAATGAATTTATTCAGACATCGTCATGTAAATCCGACGGCAACAAAAACTGAAAGTTGGATTGTTGTTTCTTTATGGGTCACAGAAAATATGAGTCCAGTGCAATATTATTGAAAACTTACATTAAGAAGACCCCTTATATCTATATCCAAGAAATATCAAAAGAATCAAACCCCTTACTAATAAATTAAAAAAAATGGTTGGTTCTTACTACTAAAACTAATTACATAACCTTAAATGATATACAATGAAGCAATACAAGTTAGTCAAAATTAAACGGAGAATTTCCCTTTCTTACAATTGAATTTCCTGTTGAATTTTAGGCAACACTCGCGAGCATATTGAATTAACCTAGAGCCGAGTAAAAGCCACCTAATTCGCATGTGAAGAAGGGAGATAATTTCAGACAATGACTTGTCGGACTGTTTAAGATGGAGAAGAGATGATCAGAGTTATCTTTATAATATTTTTTTTTCTATATGATTAGTCCTTCTGCTTATATTGAAATTTAAAATGACATTTACTTTGTAATTTATTTTAGTGCATAAGATGGAATAATCTGAGTTATTTTTTTACATTTACAGGACCTGATGGGCCTCAAGGTAAGTGTTTCTTGTTACATACTTTTATCCTATTGGTTATTTGTTCTTTATCAGATTTTACACATATGTCGGTATATAGATTTTAAAATGTTTTGAAGAAACAAAAGTTGTCGAAATGCAGATATGCAGAAATTAAATTAGCAGCGAATTTTGGAATGCCTTTTTTGTTCATATTGAGGGAATGCACTGAAGAAATAAAAGTTGTCGAAATACGCATATGCAGAGATAAGAATAAAAGTAAATTCGGTATTTTGTTATTCAGAATGCTTTTATTGTTCATATTGAGGGAATGTGCTCATTGTGTTCGTTAATCTGAAAAATGTTGTAGTTATGACGTAGAAAACATTTTCATAAATGCATAGAATTGTAAATTGAAATATAATTGTTTGATATTCAGTAAAAAAAAAACGCAACACAAAATTTGCTGATTTTTTCAAGACACGAAAATTGCATACCATAAAATAAAATAATTGTTTAATATTCAGTAGTTTGATAGAGCTTGTTTAAGTTTTATTTTCAAATAAGCACAACAAAATCTGCTGCAATGATAAACATTAGAAGTTACCATCCATTATAAATCTGATGACTCCTAAATTACATATCACGAAATATGATTAATACGAAACCTTATTCAGTAAATGATGAAATGTCGAGATTATTTCAGTCTGCGATAATAAAATGAAAAATTTGATAGAAATCTCCGACCTGTAAAATATATAGGGAATACTACATGGCAAAATCCGTATCACATGCCGTATCATCTCGAATTACCGATATCAGCACGAGGGCATCTGGCCCGAGGGCTGATATTGGCCGAGGGATGATACGGCATGTGATACGGATTTTGCCATGTATTAAACAGTTTATCATATATTTAAACAGAGGACTACTTATCAGAAAAATAGTGTCAAAAATTGAAATCGGTAAGAGAAAATGCATGTATTTTGCGAAGAGGAAAATTTCAAAATGGGCGGAAAGGACTAGAAGTTTTGGACTAAATCTAACATGTAAAGGAAAAAAGTTTGCTAGATTTTTTTAACTGATCCTCACAAACAATTTCACCCCAAACAAATCTTTGTTCTCCTCCCACAACCCCCTCAAAATTAACCCCCGAAAATTTTTTCATAAAAAAAGTAAAATTGAATTTTTTTTTCGAAAAATGGTATGTGATAAAGGGTAAGCCATGCGATAAAGGGTATGCGATAAAGGGTAAGCCATGCGATAAAGGGTATGCGATAAAGGGTATGACGTCATAGTGTGAATACGGAATGAACGTCATATACTGTATCACATATTCAAAACGTAAACATATGATAAAATTATCTCTCATGTAATTAACTTTTAATTTATAGGACCTACAGGGCCATCTGGTAAGTATTTTTAACTTATTCAAAATCTTTACCATTGAAAAAATAATATGGCAAGCAGCTAAACGATATCACCCCCAGAATTCTCAAAGGACAAGGCTCAGTAAGGGCCTTTTTGGCCCAATAATTTCCTCATTTTGGAAAATGTGTCAAAATATTATTATGTGATCGTTTTCATAGAGTAGAATGATTGCATTTAATAGATTTGTGTTCATTTTGCAAAAATTACTATTAGGATCCTAGAAATAATGCCAAGGCAAAAGTTTCAAAATTGTAGATTTTTGTCATTTTTTTGATTGGTTTTTGATTGAAACGGAAGTGGTCAGCCCCGTGTACACTCAAAATATTTTTATTTCGTATTTTACACAATATATATGAAGCTCATCAGTGTACAAACGATTGACCAATGTTAAATATGCCAAAAATGCCTCCCAAATCTAGCATTTTCAGCCTTTTTTTTTCTTTCTTTAGCTTTTTTCAAATTTTGGGCCAAAAAGGGGCCTTATCGAACCAACTCCTTTGCAGACTGATTGTGCTAATGTCATACAAATATTTGTAAAAGTAGTCTTGTAGTACTCTGTTTGTTTAGTTTTAGAACTGTAACTCAGGTTATTTACCGGCCATTTTACTAGATTAATGAAAAAATATAAGAAAATTGTATATTAAAAGTAAATTTTGTCATACTGTGGACGTGTTTCAAAGAGTAACCTCTAATCAGCAGCATTAGAATCAAATAATACGGAAAGCCATAATCCAAAAATAGTCAGAAAGAATGACTAATTACTAAAAATTTCGAAAAAAGGATGACAAATCCATTACCAACCACATCCAATGAGTGCAATACACAGGATGGAATGTAGCTTCGATATTTTAAATGAAACAGTTAAAAAAAGAATAACATGTCTATAAAATGCAAGGCAAAATGTTCAAGTCACACAAGTTTGGCTACTTGGCAGGTGAATACTCTCGGAGACCTCTAGTTCACCAGCAGTGGCATCAACCCATTGGTTATAAAATGCAAAAATACTAAAGTTGTATAATAAACAGCAAATTCATATGTTTCAAAGAGTAACTGGGCTGATGAATATCCCTAGGGGCCTCTTGGACCTTTTTAATACCGATTTTGATTTTATCCAAGATTCACTCACTTACAGTGTGACATATGCTGTCGACAGAGCAGGACATGCTTTCCCTTCCGAAGAACCTGACTTCACTCTCGGTTTTATGGGAGTTCACAATGTGAGTGTCTTGGTTTTTAATGTTGTGTTTTAATTTCTGAGTCTTTTAGCTGTCAGATGTCATTGTTGTCCTGTGTTCTCGTTTTTGCCATATCTCTGGACTTTGATTTTTGTAATTACAAATCCTTGTTCCTTCGGTATTCTACTGTCGTTATTTTTGTACATAAAATTGGCAAGAAAATAATAATTGTAACTAGGATACTTAGAATGTAAAGTAATTTGTGGACTGTTTCTGTTAAACAATTTTAATTCGATATATTAATGTCATAATAATCAGGGGAGTCTGTAGTAAGGAATAATGACCGGACTCTTATAAAATTAATTCACAGTAACTTCGGTATTTAGTTATATCTTATTTGTTTCTGCCATATCAATAATACTTTGTGAAAATTGATCTCGCAGAAACTTGTGTTGAATAAAGATTTACAAATCAGTTATTATTTTTGTTGAGTTTAGAATTAAACTTTGTGTTTTGCCTGTTTCAAATATATAACCTTTGTTTTTTGCCTGTTTCAAATTTTTTTGTGACATTATATCTATTAATACTTTTAGGACCTCCTGGGCCGGAAGCACACAATCATAAGTATGGTAAGTAGAGTTTTCAAATTAGTGTTCAAGTTAATAAAATACAATACTCGATAGACAATGTAGATAAAAAAAGAGTTAATGCAGTATTTATAAAGACAAATGTCATGATATGCGATCAGGTGTACAATTCAGTTATACAAATTCATTTAGGACTGTTTTTTTTTCATTTCTGTAAAATATCTAGTTTGGCTTACCGTAGTTGGTCTTCCATATTTTTCAATTTGAAACACCAAAATAATGTTATAACTTGTTTGCACCGAAGGAAGAAACAATATATAGTATTCAACGATATTTGAGACACAAATAAAAATATACTGTTTTATCTTAAATCTTTTTAACAACATTTATTCTTAATTGACGATGGATAACTAGTTTTATTCTTTATTGATAATTAGTTTTATTCTTTATTGTCGATGGAATAATATACAATTATGGCACTTCCACGAGATCAATATGGGGTTTAACAGAGCAATAAAGTAATATTGAACGAGGGTTTACCCCGAGTTCAATATTATCTTTTGCGCTCCGTTAAACCCCATATTGATCGAGCATAGAAGTGCCATAATTGTTTTATTATATTTGATTCACATGCCTTAAGTCACTTATGACAAACAAAAGGGATGTGGTATATCTGTTGTGGGTGTTAAAGGGGTGTGGCCTGTAAACGTCAATCAAAGTAAGTGTGAAATATGATGATTTATCATGATCAACTGTGCAATATGATGTTTTATTGAGTAGGTGCATTTCTATACTTTATACATAGACACAAAAGTACAAATATAATAATATTCATTATTGTCGATTGATAACTAGTTTTATCATATACTTGGACTAAATAAATGCTATTTTTCACATCATGATAAATCATGTGTTTTATGATGAAAATAATTGAAAGGACAGTCATAAAGACAGTAAGGGGGCTGAGCTTACTTCCGGAATTTATTAAATGCCTTTCCGTGACTACTCGGAGGCTTTATCACATGCGAGTTCGTGCGTTTCCGCCAAAACGACAAGCATTGCATATATTGCTGTCTTATTAAATAATATAAAATAACAAAAATACAAGTATTGTAATATTTTTTGCTATGGTAGTATTTGCTAGACAATATTACAACCCTACGAATATTTTTTGGGTAGTTGCAAGGTATGCTGGTAACCTGTAAAAGATTTTGATCGAAGAAAAGACAGCGACTGGTATAGAAAACTTCCGATATCTTGACGTCATAATGTAAATTCTTCTTTTTTTAGATAAAGCTTGAATGTCCTCATTGCCGGGAAATGTCACATTTATTTGTACTCGCTGCGAAACATGCTCTGTAAATCGCGCATTTCTACCGGTTTCTCAAGCTCGTTAAATAAATTTACTATTTTCCGACAATGTTATATCTGAGTTTTCAAAATATTTTTCAATTGATTTTTTTCTTTTGTTGAAGTATACGATAAAAACATCATTACATGTCATTTTTCATATCACGCCCTTAATCACGGCTCTCGAACTGATATAAGGACCTAGGACTGATAAAGGGCTTGATATGAAAAATGCCATGTAATAATCTATATTTATTCTTTATTGGCGACCGATAACTAGTTTTATTCTTTATTTCGATTCATAACTAGTTATATTATTTGTTTTTGATTAATAACTAGTTTTATTCTATATTGTCGATGGACAACGGAGTTAACTTATTCCCGATTTTCGATGAAGTTATGTATTACAACAAACAGTAGTTACCATGTAAATTAAAACAATCATGACAGAAAATGGCAAGATATATAAGGAATTAAATATGGCAATCAGATACTGCTTGTCGTATTGTATATCATTCCTATCATTTCAGGAAAATATGCTGCCTTTATTGTGATAGGTGTTGTGTTAGCGTTTACAGATGTTGTCGTAATTGGTATTCTTTATTATATTAAACAGAACAGAGGTACTTTATATATATTTTTATGATTCTTAAATGTATTTATTAAACAATTGATAAAAGGATATTGAATAAATGCAAAGTCGCTACCATTACATGGGAAAAAAAGCAATGAAACAACGCTTTTATTGTTGGTCGTAATCTTGAAGTCACCATGAGGCGCTCAAAAATACGCTTTGCTCATACTTCATAGTAAATTTATGCGTTTCTGACCGAAACATCCAAGCAGCACCAAAAATTAATTGATTTGAAGTTTGCCATACCAGGCTCCATATTACATGTTAACTAATCAATTTAAATCGAAATCCAGAATCATGCAGCTTATATCCTTCAATATATGCTTCCCTTTTAACGCTTAGAACAAACAGTAAGTCCCATGTCATTTGTGTACACCATTATCACTCTAAATGAAGAATATATATTTATATCAAACTTTGTGACTAATAAGAGAATATCGAAAAGCCTCGTGTCACTTCCATTGGTCATGATAGTTTTGCATTTAAGACATACATTGACATATTTTAGACAAGTGGGCGTGAGATAGATAGCATAAATTTCGTGGTCCAAATAGTAAGCATTAATTTACGGAGGAATTATTTTTCCTCAAAGATTTGAAATAAAAACTAACAATAAACCATAAGCAAACGTGGAGTTGACCAAATTTGTAGCTGAAATTAACATCTCTTATTATATAAGATATCTCATAAACTATATACTTCACCGTTGTTTTTTACTTAAAAACCATTTAATAATATGTAAATTATACCATTTAAGCATAATCTGCAAATGTTAAGCATGTCCAAATATTTTGAGAAGACACAGAAAAATAATTTTTTGTGCATTGGGTTCAAATCGTACATTTATGTAATTTTTCAGGAATTTTAGAAACTGTTCACAATAACACACATTTTCGCATGAGCATTCCAGCTGTATTCGTTTTTTTTTTTCATAAAATAGCAATTTAATAATTCGTTTAGGCGAGTAGTTCCAACTTATTGCTGCAACTTATATACTAATTGTTTGATCAAGTAATACGACTAACTGTTGTCTTTGTGTTGTAGCTGAATTGTTGTCTTATGCGTTGCAAAATTGAATTATAATAAATCTTAAAACAGCAAAGTGAAAACCTACCGTTTCATTCACGTGTTTAATACCATATACTGTGGAAGTACTTTTATTCGTGAACATCAATTTTTGTGGTTTTCTTAAATATTACTATTTCGTGGGCACTTGAATTCGTGGTTCCCAATTCAGGCATTTAAACTTTATGAAGAAAATGCATTTCGTTAAGAACGCAATTTCGTGGTTAAAGCAAACCACGAAATCCACGAAAATTGGAACCCCACGAACAATAGCACTTTTACAGTATCTTCCGTTGTCTGTGCGTTGCAAAGACGTTGTCAAATGGTTGGCATCGTTGTCACTGTGCTATCATAGACTAGTGTGTTTCTGGATGTAATGAAATAAAAGGGACAACCTATCATGTCTGAAAATTATAATTACATGCCACAATCTGTTAGGGAACTACAGGAAAAACACAAATTAGACAAAAGACAAACGTAAACAACTATAGGAACTCGGGACAGCCGGACTTGGTACCGGCACTAGCAAAAGCCAGCGGTAGGGTTAAACCGGTTTATGGGTACCCAAACCTCCCCTTTATCTGTCCCGTTTCCCTATAGTTAAGTAAACACACAATAAAACCCAATACAGGTAGACTACTAACTCCATAATCACAATCTTGAAAGGAGAGAATATGACAATACGTAATTTTAAAAGATGGGTCAAGGGGTGCTCGCCGCTAAACTGCCGGTCAGCAAAAGGAGCCTAGTCTGCTGGTAAAACACTGCCGCACTACGGAAGAAAAATCAAACTCAAAACTTCCCGCAGGATTTGGTCAAGAATCATCATATATTTCAGTAGACATCGACAGTATCAGTGAGAGGCCGGTATGTGCCTTTTTAAGAAAAGTTTGTTTGAAAAGCTACTAGTTCTTATGTTATCCATGGTTGTAACTGAATATACTATAATTTAACTACATTTTACATTTATTCCACAACATAATGTTAATGTTTAATTGAGAGAAAAAAAAACGCTCGTTTTGTGTAGCGAACGGGACTTCATAAATATGCCTCCTTTGTCACTGTAACTTTACAGTGCGACAGAAAAATATTAACAATTACCAATAGTTGCTGATTCTAATTGCAGGGACAAATCACACAGAGCATGATGATGTACAGTAAAGGTATCTATCTAATCTGAAGAAAACACAGAACATTCTTCAAACTGTTATTAAATGTGTCTGAAGAAAAATGTACTTAAGATGAAGTATATTTGCTGTCTGTTATATACATTAGAAACGAAAACTTCATTTTTGACCACTCGACCTATAGCTCAGACATTTTAGCTATATTTTCTACCACTCTGTCATATATTGTTAATTTATATTTCTTTGTAAAAGGATTCCATACACAATCAATATACTACACAAAAAAAGAACTTTTACAGTATTTTTTACATATCAATTTATAATTCCAATTGCTACTGCAACGTCCAGTTTCATGGGTGAACGTCACGAACAGCATAGAAGTTAATTTCTTGATAAACGCTTCTTACCCATTAATATTCTCCGAGGAAAAATAGTACAGTATATGATGACGTAAAACTCAGCGAAAACATTGATTTAGGTTTAGGTTTGGAATTATAAGAAATAAAAGTAATTTTAGAGGAGTTTATGGATGTATAAATGCGACCTTTCACTCACAAACTTTACCTTCAAACTTTGTAAGTCGGCCGCGTTTACACATCGATAAGCTCCAAAATTACTTTTATATCTATAATAACTTTTAATATGAAAGAGGCCATGACAAACTAACTCCTAAGGTATAAAGTTTGAACCTTATATCACTACCATATATGCCTGACTTATCTGTTCCCAGTACACGATTGTACAAAAAAAGGCGTGCGAATTGGGGTAGAAACTCGAAATGAAATGACAGAACTGTGAGTAAAGGAACAGGAAACCAAAAAATGATACATAAACTCACATTTATAAATTCTGTTGTGTTGGCATTTCGGGAATATACTTATCATCTTGAGCAACGGACCCCGACCCGAAAAATCAACTCTTAATAGAAATACACAAAGCCCAAAGCCTTTTAACTGCGATGATATTCAGAAACAGTAAGTAACTAAATACCGAAGTTACAGTTACCCGAATGTTTCACTGGAGACTTCCATAAAGCACAATTAAGTAATAATAAGTGTCACTCTTCCTATCTATTCCTATAATTCGTTGAAAAATACAATTACGATAAAAACATGTAAGGAGTAAGATAAGGTGTGAAGACAGGGTAGGCATCAATTTGTATAAAGAAAAACAATATAACTGTACAAAAAATAATAATGAAAATACGGCTTATTATCACATATTTATACGCAAATTGTACCATTTTGCATATGTAATAACCGGACAAAAGTCTGATCGATATCCGTGCCCGGGGCAGATAACTGTTATCTGCTCTGTTTTGATGACGTCATCTAGCAACGTAAACAAAAATGGAAGAAGCCGAAGCTTGTTCTCGGTTTAGAAGTGTTTTGAAAAAGAAAAGTCGGAATGTGTTGGTGCCTTAAAAATGAAACACCAAAGGAAAACCTTTTTGATGCTGAAGTTTTCAAACAGTGGCTCCAGACCGTAGGTGAACTCCGTAAGACTTTATCAAGTCAAGATTGACACTGCAGTTTTATTCCTAGCAAGATTTTTTTCATTTTCCAGATTCGAAAGATGCAGTTTTTAAACACTTCTTGATCCGTTCTATGTAAGCATCTCTCAACAGATACAAATACGTATTGCAACAATAAAAAAAAATTGTGTGTGTGGGGGGGCATATTAATTTGCCTAAATTTTGTCCATTCTAAAAGCAAAATAAATATGTATTTTTTTTTCTTTTAGCTTACAACATTTCCCCGTCAAATATGTGATAAAAAGATTATGACATGTCTATTCCGGTATCTGCCCTGATATCAGCCCTCTACCGATATCTGCCCTCCGCTACCGCGTCGGGCAGATATCAGGTTTCGGGACTGATATCAGGGCAGATACCGGAATAGACATGTAATAATCTATACTTATCATACTATTTATTACCAACCTCGATATATTGTTAATATTTAAAGAGCATCATCTACAGGTTTAACTTTGCAAATAACTCCGTATTTATTGAGTTTTGACGAGTAATATCTGTTTTAGGTACCCGACAGATGGAAAACAGTAGTTTTGTGTTAGAATGGAACTCCTACATTTTGTGTGCATTATGTAAAATGGTTAATAGATTGATGACATTTCGAATTTCATATTACGAACTAACAAATCTTAGCGATGTTATGAAAGGGTTTTTAATGATACTGCTATTAAAAAATACAAAATACGTTTCCTTTTGAATTTTCTCTTCTTTAATCAAAGAATGGTAAATAATGTTTGACTCGAGCATTTAAAGCAATCACTAGAAGTTACACACAAAAAATTAAAGAATCCTCATATTTTTCATTTCGAATCAGCGCTAGTTCACTAGAAATAAGATTGTAGTATCTCAAGAAACGATTGGCAAAAGAAAAACAACAACGAAATATGTATTAAATGCAAATGAGACAAAGTCTTTACAAATACACGGAAACTTCAGCAATGGAACAACGCTTTTATTGTTGTTCTTCATCTTGAAGTCACAAAGATGACTTCAACAATGAGTTTTTACTCATACCTTGTGGTCCCTAGCATCGGTTTGAGCGGAATTCATTGCTAGATGTCAAGCAACGCTACATGCATGTTTAGTATACCATGAATGCAGGATGGCAAAGTGTTTTTACAATCGCTGTCATCCGTTGACCGATGAAGAGACTAGAAGATAATCACAACATGTAGTTGAAAGGAAAGAAAGAAAAATGTAACAACGGAGATGAGCATCAACACATGTGAACTAGTATCGATCACTTCACAAAAGTATTTTTATCAAACGAATGAAAGTATGTATATCTGAGACTCAAATCCATGTCTTTGTCTGTAACTTTGCCCTTTGCAAATTTGTCTTCAATTTGACATCACAATACACAAACTTCCAAAGTATATCCCTCGACGTCGTTTTGCGCAATTGTGTTTTCTTTAAAAAACTTCAAATCTATGACCTTTTGAAAAACTGTGTACTTTATTTCAGCTCTTGTAATCCGTGGGCTGGAAACACTTTCCGTGCACCCCCCCATATTTTTCAGTCCTTCTTTGTCCCCTCTTCAAAATAAAACATGTTAACACGAACATAACCTGCATGCATAGACAGTAGAGAGATTTATTATAGTACACAATGAAAAAATCATGCATTTTCGTTTATTAAACCTAAGTTTCATCTTTTAAGCTCCGTAATTTTAAATTTTGTAAAGATAAGTAATATGTACTGAAATTTGGTACCATATTTAAGCAAATTTAATATCCTTTACAATGAACATAAGCTTTGGCACTTTACGCCCTTTTTATGCTCTGTGGATACAAAAAATGTACCCCTCTCCCTGCAAAAAACGATTTTAGGATGCCAATTCCTTTCAGATAAACTCGTTAGATCTAGTTATTATCAGGTCTGATACAATGTTGGAAAATAATATCAGGTCTGATACAATGTTGGAAAATAAAACCATTAAAGTCGACCATTTCGACTATCTGACTTTAGGGTCGTAAAAATCTGAATATATATTTGATAATGGCCGATTTAATAATGATAAATGATATATAGGCAACAAATTGTGTGCATACATTTTAGTTTCAGACGTAATGTTGGTTCAGAAATGTCAAAATTAGCATGCCTCCCCCTAAAAGTTAAGGGAAAATTTGAATTATTCAGACTCTAAATAATAATCAAGATATTGTTTTATGGGAATTCTAGCGTTTACTTCTCTAAAGCTGACATGTAGAAAAGCATTTAAGTAGATTTAAACTTTTTAAGAGGTCTATTTTCGACTCTTCTAGACCCGAAATTATATGCAAAATGGGAATTTGCCGTTTTCAGAATTTCTGCTGTTTTGACTTTGATATGCAAATACTTCAAGAAATTTATATATATCTTGAAAATGTTGATTGAATATCGTTTCATTATATCTAAGCAATTAGAAAGTATGTTTTTAAACATTTTGAAGAGACATAAGTTGTCGAAATGCGCATATGCAGAATCAAAATTCACAGTAACTTCGGTATTTTGTTATTTAGACTACCTACAGTCTCATAAATTACAAACATATTACCCATTACCACACGTATTCAACACAATTTATTTAATTTTATTCAGCTTGAAAAGCTTAAACATTGTATAAAGGTCCAAATGACATATCATTTTCAAATACCAAAATACACAGAGATTCCTATATATCATAACATTAGTATGCTTCGTTCATATACATGTAAAGACAGACATATCTTTGGGATTTTTAAGTTTAATTTTGTTGGGGTAGGGGTAATATTTTCGGTATTTCGAGTCCCATTGAACACTCCTTGCTTTTCTAAACAGTGTTTTAAGAAACTAATAATTTGGTTAAAACAACAAATTGGCTGATATGCAGATAAATTCTCCAGATTTGCAACATATAACGATTTAAAAGTGAATTTTCGACAAATCTGAAAAGCTAAAAAATTCCCATTTTTTATCAATTTCGGACAAAATATTGAGTTTAAGCTGACAATTGGGGTTTAAAATCACGTGTTTAAAATACCCAATCATGATAGAATTTATGCAACTTTGTTATATGCAACGCAGATTTTGCGTGTGGTACTTATTTTTATCCAAACATAGACAAATTATTGTCAATTTTGGGGAAGATTTGTTGGGGTAGGGTTAAGAGTTTTGGAATTTAGTGTCACATTGAATTCTCTTTGTCTTTGTTAACAATGTTTTAAAACAACTAGTGTATAGCTTAGAACAGTTAAATGGCATATCTGCAGATTTATTATATAGATTTGATATATATTGTGATTTAACGTGAACTTTGGACAAATCTGAAATGTTGAAAATTCCCATTTTTATCAATTTTGGGAGAACTATTGAGTTTCAGTAGACCAACGACTGTAAAAATATCACATCATGATGTAATGCATGCAACATTGTCATATTCAACACACGTTTTGCGTGTTCTGGTTGTTTTTATGCGAACCAGACCAAAAATTGACAATTTTAGGAAAACATTGTTGGGGTAGGGGAAAGATTTTTGGTATTTAGAGTCACATTCAACACGCCTCGTTTTTCTTAACAATGTTTTAAGACAACTAATGTATCGCTTGGAACAATTAATTGCCTCATCAGCAGATATATTCTATAGATTTGACATATATTGCGATTTATCATTGAACTATGGTAAATTATGAAATGTTGAAAATTCCAATTTTTCATCAATTTCGAGCAAAATATTGAGTTTAAGGTGTAGACCTGGGGTAGAAGGAGATAACACTATTTTCACCTTTTTTATTACTTAATCAAACAAATAGAATCATTACAATGGGTACGATCAAAATTGTAAAATTGTAACAAATTTTCCACACAGCAAATAAATATTAATTTTGTCATGAAAACAAATACATAACATCAAATTATCTATATTGAGTGAATTTTACTCTACATTTTTGCAATGCTGTCCAAAGATAATGAAAATATGTAAAAGTCGGATTTCTTCCAAGGGAGGTAATTTATAGCACAGATTTAACAATTTTGTTGATTTTTACATTAAGAAAAAATGGGTCGGTAGAATTTTCTTAAATTTTAATATATCTTACGTATACTAGTTTTCTTTCTTTTTTCAGTTTTTGGTGAAAATTAGAGGACAGGAAATCAAATTTTTGTCATCTAATAATATGTTAACATCGTCTTAACATGTTTTATATTGCAAAAAAAAAAATAGATTGAAAAACTAAAAACAATTTTCAGAATCGAGAATTGAGATGCACTTAGGGTTTTCTAGACCATCAAACTTACGCAATTTCAATGAAAATATCAGATTTTCGCCAATATTTCATTGGGGATAGGGGAACGTTAATTGCGCTATGGACCGTATTGGGCATAGAAATTGTAAAAACTTGTTTTTTTTGTACAGCTCATACAATAAGCAATCCTTTGTTAACTTGTTTTTATAACTGGAAAGCATTTTGTCAACATTTTGAATCAACTGGAAGAAAAACTTGACCGAAAAACGAAATTTTCCAAAATTTCGGTAGGTGGGTCTAAAAACGGGCCCAATTCCACCAGTGCGTGCAAATTATGCTCGTGTTAACATGTTTTTTTTATTTTGTTTTATGCCGACTTAAAATAAGGGTGGGGTTCGTAAGTGGGGAGAGGGCGCACGGGGTGTTATTCAAGCCCATGAACTATTGGATAATTTTTGCTTTCATGGTACACATCGGCAAACGAATACCGAAGCAAAAAGTAGAAAGAAGAAATTCTATAAAAAAAACACGATAAATACAAAAATACCGAATTTGCATAAAAACAGTAAATTTCGTTATGCTGTACACGTGTTTCAAGGAGTAACCTCTCATCGGCAGCATTAAAATCAAATAATATTGAAAGCCATAATCCAAAAGTAGTCAAAAAGGAGTGCTAATTTCCATAAATATCAAAATAGGAAGTAAAGCAAGTACCAATTACATCTACCGAATGCCATACACGGAATGAAGCTTCAGTATTTTCAAGGGGGTAGAATTTTGATAAAAACTGTAAATTTCTATAACACGCAAGGTATAGTTTTCATTTCAGACAAGTCTGACTACTGGGTTTGTGAATATCCTCGGGGACCTCGGGTCCACCAGCAGTGGCATCGGTCCAATGGTTCAAAATACAAAAATACCGAAGTTGCATTAAAATAAGGGTATTAACAAAATATTCTATCAGAACAATGGTTTGGACTTTTGGTGCTAGCAATTTTGTAATGAATCAACTTTGAAATATACAATCCGTGAGGAGGTTAAGTTGGAATATTTCTGTCAACATTAGGGAAATTGATAATTTTAAATTAAAGCCGTCCCTTTTGTCGTAGATTTTAGTACCAATATGACTATTCAATTAAGTCCAAAAAAGATGTAGATCTAGAAGTTTCTGTTGTTTCCTTTATCTCTTATTATAGGGATAAATTTAGCAAAAGATGCGTTATTAATGTAAACAACATCAATGTATCTATAAGTGAGATTTATGGATCTAGCATATTTCATTTTATGAGCAATTACGAGTCCATTGAAGGAATTCACTGTAGCAGTGATATAAGAAGTCTTCAAGTAGAAGAAAGTTTGTGTCCATTGATAAATAGCGCCTCCAAATGTGACAAATATATTAAAAATAGAACATCAATCATACTACACATCCATTTTTCATTGTAGCATGCTTTTCTTTTAGATAAGTTTTGAAAAAATGTGGATTTATAACCTAATGCAAAATGTTTAATAAATAGGCAAAGGTCTTTTGATTCGTGATTTTAGTTATCTAGAGGAAGCTTAGTATAGAGTGTGGAAAAAGCAAATGTTTTGAGACAATGTATTCAAGATTTGGAATGGATTTTATACTTTCCAATAAATATTTCGAAATATATATAAGTATTTCGATTTCAGATTTAAAACAAATTGTGACAAAGAGAAAAAAAGACAATATGGATAAACAAAAATTACAAGAAGACCACAAAACTTAAGTACTAGCAGTGCGAACCCCTAAATTTATGGAGATATCATCCGGTGCTCTGGAAGAGTAAGGATTTGCATCAACCGTGGCACCCGTCACACAGTTAATTAAACAATAGTTTTTAAACACTACATGTGTTCGGTAGCTGGTTGATAAATGTAATGTCTAACTCTTAGACAAAAAACAGTTGAAATCTATGTTACGTATTATTTGTCTAACACTCAAGTAGTACATTAATACCTTCAGTGTACAGACAATGACAAGGGCAAGTGTGTACCCAAACATCATCGACGGGGACAAAACTAAAAAATGACAGAGTAATATACAACACAAATCACAGACAACCAGGAGTATCATTAGGTGTTCAAAAAGAGTACCATGTTCCAGAAGATAACCATGATCTGCTCCACTCGTGGCATCCATCGCACTACTGATGAAAAGTCCGTTTTTTCTCTATAAATATATTTGTAATGTTATTTATTTGTAAAATGTCAAAAGGACACCTCCTAGATTATGATTCAGTTCTAACCTAAAAGGGACGACGAAAGAGTACTGTATTCAATACACAGAACAACTGTGGTGTATTTTCATGCCACTTACCGAGAACCATGAGCAAGACTATTCAAGTAAACAAATGTTAGAACATATCATGAGTCTTCACCGTTTTATTCATTTATTGACTTCTGGGGACTATACATCATTTGGTAAAATATATTCTGTGAGGTTCCTTGCTTTTTGGACATTTAATATGGGAAAATGGGGTTGATAACATATAACTGAACAGAGTTGTCAAGAGCCGAAGTCCATGAGACAAAAAGACAAATCAGGTGGAAACCACCGGAAAAATTGTCGACCGCCATGGTCCTGACTTAATACAAGCATTTCAAAAGAAATGGTGAGTTAAACCGGTTTTATGGCATGCCAAAACTCCCTTTCCATTGCGATGGCATCTCAATAGCAATTGCTATTTAAAGGTCGTAGACAGTTGAAAGAAATGACCATCATAGTACTAAGTAAAAAAAGAATCTTAATTCTCCCACCTCGGACAAGAGAATCCACTTTTTTTCGCAGTGCAAGATTTTTCTGTCTTACACAGGGGGGTGTAAGACAAGCTACACGCGTATATTCTCGCCAGTTTTTATATGATAACAATATACACAGCTTAGTCCACATGAATCGAAAAGTATATAACAAAAATTATTAAATGGTATATTCATTACCTTTGCACGGTAAAATTTGAATTACAACACATCACAAATGCCTAAATGTGTCACCGAAATAACCCCGGACTCAGTGCGTGTTCCATGCTTTATGACGTCGTGAAAAGGGAAGTAATTCACTGATGTCAACAATGGCGTTTCGACGGTGATTTGTTTGATCTTTTGGATGCTGAGGGGGAGAAAAATAATCAAACACCAGTGAGACGGTCAGACAAAAAAATCTCAGACACCCTCGGGTAAGATTTCTAACGTCTCGGACTCAGCAAGCTTCGTCCGAGTACTTGAAATCTTACCCTTGGGTGTCTGAGATATTTCTGTCTGACCCTCGCCCTGGTGTTAGATTCTTATAATCAGAGTTCGGACCGAAATTTCAAATTTTTCCACAAGGGACTGATATCTATGAAAGAATCCTTTTATTGATCGCATGAGACGGAACTTTTTGAAGACTTGATTAAAAAGGCGGATATGGAGATAACTATTTCTAACCCTACTTGTAGTGCTTTCTATGTACCCAATGCCTGGATGAGATTTTTCCGTCTCACCCATCCGCCTGGGTGAGAACACCTACGCGATCTTTTTCCCGTGGTTTTTCTGTCCGCTTGACATTCAAATTGCAATTGTCTTCTTGTTTTTTTTTCTTTTTAGATTATATGAATCTAACACCGATGAAAAGGCAAGATCAAGAAATCTCAGACACCCAAGGGTAAGATTTAAATATTTCTCTGACGAGGCTTGCCGAGTCAGAGAACCATTGAAATCTTACCCGAGGGTGTCTGAGATTTCTTAATCTTGCATTTTCAATGGTGTTTGATTTATTTTCTCACTTTTTTCAATCACGAACTACGATTTATTTACCACCAAGCCGTACTTGACATCCAACGTTCCAAAGCGACGTCAATGACGTCTGAATACTGGGGTACAAGACAAGGAAATCTCATACCGCTAAAAATAGGAACTGTTCTGTCTCTAAAGTGAGAAAAGCACAGCGCCGACTTATAAAACTGTTTATTATATAGATAGCGGTGAAAGATTGAGATTTCCCAGTGAGAGAAAAGTGATGATTAAATGTGAAATTATTTTCCATAATTTCACTCTAGGAAGTGACGTCACAATAGACGTTGTCAACGTTGTTGTTAAGTAAACGTCACAGCGGATTAATCTTGAAAACGTAGTTCGTGAAATGAAACATCAACGGAACCATCAAATGTGCCTGGAGATCTATATAATAAAAACTATAACTAATCCTTGATTCTGATTATCGAAAATATTCAACTCATAATCGAAAAACACTGTAATTCACTGCGTTATTCGATCATTCGTTGAATATTTTGCGATAATCAGAATCTTGGATTAGTTATAGTATAAGTCTTTAACTCTTGTCACCTATTATATGTGCGAGATAATTCTGAAAATAACGTAATACTCAATATTCAAAAATCCCGCTCGAATCTTATGACGTCATAAAAAGGGGACGTAACTCCCGTAAGTAAACAAAGGTCAGGAAGGTCAAATTTCAGATCAACTGTTTCAGTAGATAAGTAAACACAAATGAAAAGCCAGAGTAATCTATAAGTAATTAATTGTGTAATGTAATATGTTTTCAATTATTTAGTGTTAAAAGAAATCAAACATTATGCTCAATAGTGTCCAGTGTCAAAATGAGCAACTGCCCGTTCATGTTGGCAGGGTGATATACCGAATAATCTGTCGTTTACAAAGCTACTTTTATCATCCTATGTATAGCTTTTACTGATCTGACTTTTTATTTTTATCCCCGCACTTTCGAAGAAAGTTCGGGGATAATGTTATACCCTCCGTCTGTCCGTCCGTCCGTCCGTCCGTCACACTTTTCTTGTGACTCAAACTCCTCCTACATTTTTGGATTTAGGGATTTAATTTTGTTGTAGAATTGTTGCATATAGGCTGCAGATGCGCAATAAGCTTTCGGATTTTCGATATTGGTCTTGGTGCAAACAAGAGGCCCCATGATGTCAATTTTTTACACATGTGGCATGTGACACAAACTCCTCCTACATTTATGGATTTAGGGATTTAATTTTTGTTATAGAATTGTTGTATATAGTCTGTAGATGCGCAATAAGCTTTCGGATTTTTGATATTGGTCTTGGTGTAAACAAGAGTCCCCATGATGTCAATTTTAACAAAGACCCAAAGATGTGGATTAGACACATGTGGCATGTGACGCAAACTCCTCCTACATTTTTGGATTTAGGGAACAAATCTTTATGCAGAATTGTTGCATATAGTCTATAGATTTGCAATAAGCTTTTGGAATTTCGGTTCCGGTTCCAACTTTGGTAAATTTCCTGAAAATGTCAAAGACACTTATTTTTTTTTAAATTTTGGCATATTATCTTATATTCTGACAAGTGTTTGGTAAAAAACAAAATTCTGATAACTTAGGATTCTGAAAGGCGGTTCCAATTTTGGTAAATTTCCTGAAAGTCTCAAAGACCACTTATTTTTTTGGAATTCTACCTAGCAACCATACTTAAAATGTTTGTGTAGTTTAGTACGAACATTTTCATAAATTGGATTTCAAAAATATTTGATTCCAATTTTGGTAAATTTCCTGAAAGTCTCAAAGACCACTTATTTTTTGGAATTCTACCTAGCAACCATACTTAAAATGGTTTATGATGAACATTTTCATCAATTGGATTTCAAAACTATTTTATTCCAATTTTGGTAAATTTCCTGAAAGTCTCAAAGACCACTTATTTTTGGGAATTCTACCTAGCAACCATACTTAAAATGTTTATGTAGTTTAGGACGAACATTTTCATAATTGGATTTCAAAAGTATTTGATTCCAATTTTGGTAAATTTCCTGAAAGTCTCAAAGACCACTTATTTTCGGGAATTCTACCTAGCAACCATACATAAATTGTTAATTTAGTTTAGGAAACACTTTTCATCAACTGGATTTCAAAAATATTACATTTGTAATTCCAATCTTGGTAAACTTCCTGAAAGTCTCAAAGACCACTCATTTTTTGAATTCTACTTAGCAACCATATATCCTAGAATTCTTTTAGTAACAATAATGACTATCAATAGTTAGATTTAAAATAAAGTGAAAAAAATATGCCAAGGGTGTATAACAACTGTCAAACAGGGAGTGCGGGGATAGCTGTCGTTTCCGACAACATCTAGTTATTTTTTACTTTTTATGTCACAAAGCAATATAAAAAGTAAAAATAAAAATAAAAAGTCAGATCAGTAAAAGATAAACATAGGATGATAAAAGTAGCTTTGTTAACGCCAGATTATTCGGTCTAGCAGGTTGAGAAAACAAATCAAACACGGGTATGTGTGCGAGACACACCCTCGGGCAAGATTAAGTAGTCTCTGACTCGGCGAAGCCTCGTAAGAGACAACCTTAATCTTGCCCTTGGATGTGTGAGATTTCCTTGTCTCGCACACCCATCCGTGTTAGATTCATATTGTCTAATGAGAAAGTATGTATAATTTGTGCTAGCTCTCACGTACCGAATGAATTGTGAAATATACACTCTGTAAGCAGGAGAAGCCTTCGATGTAACCTCCGATATTTACGATTTCACCATTTATATCCTTTGTAATTTTAGTGTTTTATACAGTAAACTGCAAAAAGTCATATCTCAAACTAAAACGGTGATCTCATTTTTTTCGTTTCTTCGAGTCCGTAACTCTATCTATTGATGAGGTGATAATACGATTCTTCAATTTGTTTCCAAAATCCATCAATTAAAACGTTTCACTTTATTTGCTATTTACAAAATTATTTCTATACTGCACTTTGCTTTTGATAACACATTCGTGTGAAAATAAATAAAACTTCCTAATTTCATTTGCCTTCAGCTCCTCCAGTATTTAGCACAATAAAGCTTTTCGTTAAAACTGACTTTTAAGATAATATTGAAATACTCGTAGATGTATATTTGAATGAATTTAAATGATTAATTTTTCTTAATCGGTACAAAAAAGTAACAATACACATAGAAATACATGTACAAAGTAATCATTTTAACAACTGATAAATTTAATCTGCTACAGCCACAGACGTTTACCTTCTCGTTATACTGTAAAACAAGATAAATTCGCGACAGGAAATTTTCGCGATTCGGTCGGTGAACATTTATTCGCGAATTCATGAATTCGCGGATCTTTCTTAGACAAATGATAAATTCGCGTAGATGGTCATTGTCGCATAAAGAAACGAAGATATAAACATTAAACCTCTTTATTTACATGTAAAATTTTGTTTTACAATGTCAATATAAACGAAACGACACTACTATAACGAAGCCAAACGTTATGAAAAAAGGTAAATTGTCAAAATGAAATGGAAAGTTTTTTCTTTCCTTTACCCCCGTAATTCAAAATAATTTCAATTAATTTATTATTATCTTTATAATCAAAACATTAAAATGTATATACGCTTGGATAAAAAAAAAAACGATTTGGTTTAATTGTATAAACAACACACATTTTTTGCGCTTGGTCTTATTTATAGTTTGATCGGTACCAGTATGTCTCCAAGCCCATCAAACCATAATTTAATTAATGACATATTTGTTAAATTTTCTTTATGAGATTACCCAATTTGATTTCAACTTTCACAAACAGGGTATATTTATGTTTAGCGATTAGATGTAAAAATTCATGAATCAAAAGAGAAATCGTTTACAACATATTCGATTTCGGCACGAAAGAGTTTGTCTGGACATAAACGTTCGCATCCAGTAAAACTAAAATCAATGAAAGTCGAATTTTATCTATAAAATAACAGGTAACCGGACATGAAATATTCGCGAAATTGATAAATTCGCGTCAAACGTTGGTCGCGAAAAAACGCGAATATATCATGCTCGCGAATATTTCCGGTTTTACAGTACTATTATATATAAAATAACGGCGCGAACAACTCATATACTTTAAGAATAAGTGCTTGAAGGAACTAGTAACGGTCAGCGCTACACCCATCTTATTTTGGTGTTATTATTCATCCAGATGACTGTATAATTTATCTTCAAGTGCTCATTACGAAGTGGAAAAAGCGACCTGCCCTCTTCATCATAGATTTGTATTCTACAACTTTGAACTTCCGCCACCAAACTCTCATTAATGACATGTCTTTGTAGTACACAAAGTTCAATGATATCACTGCATCTTTATTTTTTAGAGCTTCTTAACTACCTTACTCACTAGAATACTTTTAAAATGCATTTGTCAGTGCTTATTTTAATGTCTACGTTTTGTAAGGATATTGTAAGCGGACAAGGTATGTATAAGAAGTATTTTATAAATTAGGGATTAAATAATAAGTCCACCCCCTCCCCCCACAGCCGGGATGAGCCATTAAACACTTTACCTTGCATGATGTTTTTATAAAGCATTCCTTTAAATTTCTTCGAACAGCTAAAATTTTACTATTGTTTTTGTGACAAATACTTCCACGGGATATTATATAATGTTATAAGTACAATATGTCAATAATGCAGAAGACAATAACCCCCCCCCCCCCCAACGCTTTAATGGAAACTTCATTACGACAGGACCTTCCGGAGCACCTACATCATATACTGTATTGTACACATAAGGTATACTATTTATTACTCGTTATCGGAGGTCAAGTGGACATATGCGCTGAAAAGCGGGTTGGTACAGATATCAAAGCAGTATGAGTTCAAATCCTGCAAAAGAAATAAAGTTGAGCTAACTTGATAAGTAATAGTTTGAACAAGTACCGTAACTTATTTAAAGCAATTTTTCATATTGGCTGTATTTGGCATTTTACAAGACCATGTTCTTCTTTCATAATTGATGATGTTGTTATACTAAATCTATCATTTGTCAGGACAGTACCCGTGTGTATTGTCTTCATGTTTTATGTACTTCTTTGTAACGGTACTCGTGCACTTTTTATCCCCTCGCCCAACGAAGTTGGAGAGGGGATATAGCATCTCGCCCGTCCGTCCGTCCGT
>MJUU01060486.1:26702-45835 GCA_002080025.1 Modiolus philippinarum
AGAAATATTGGCCTGTTTCTTGTGGGAATATTGAATAAAGAAATAATGGCCTGTATCTTGTTGGAGTATTTAATATAGAAATATTGGCCTGTATCTTTTGGGGTGTTGAATATAAATATAATGACCTGTATTTTGAAGAAGTATTGAAAATAGAAATATTGGCATGTATCTTGCATGGGTATATGTGTTTTACAGACACTAACATCATATTCAAGTCATCACATTTCTATATGAACCTTTTGCTGTTGCAAATCATCCTCTTAAATTTATTGTTTGACTGCAAAACAGCATGACACTACAAGGGCATTTCTTCATTGTCAGCCTGTCTGTCTGTCATTATATCTAGTTTTAAACTTATTCTGAATTATAGAATCGGTATGATATACTGTAAAGAGGGGAGGATGATGTTTATTGTTTTTGTTGTGGTTTTTCAACTGTTCTGAAAATGGCAAAGGTCACCAAAGTTGATCAATAAACAGGATAGGTCAGACTGTGATGGGATTTCTATCAAAATTTTTCTAGTTAAAAAGTTTGTCAGTGAATATTTCCTAGTAACCTTATAGTCTTACAGTGTTTAGTTCTAATTATTCCTTTTCAAACAAACAAGGTAACATTAAAAGATTTTAGGATAAACTTATGACCTGACCTGCCTCTTTGTTGACCCAATAATCCTCTTTTAATTTGTACTATTAATTTGGATTACAGTCTTAAATATAAAGATTAATATTACATAATTTATGATAATATGGTTTTGTTACTCTATAAGAGCACAGCAGTTTATTTCTAATTTCATAAATTGATTCATTGGTTAAAAAGAAAAGATTAATTAGAAAAAGGAAAAGAGTGAAAAAATAAGGAAAAAAGTGCAAAATTGTAGTATCGTACATCTGTAATTTTAATGTATATAATTTGATTCTCTTCTCAAAATAAATAGTTGAATAGTTAAAGATCCATCTTTGCTTTGAGCACACTTGATAAAAAAAATCAGTAGTTCAAAAGCAACACGTCATTTCTTAATCTCTTAAATAAATGATATTTTCCTTTTAATACCTCTTTTTTCTACAGACCAAAAAATTCAATATTAGTAGACAGTTTATGTATTATGGTAAAACTGGCATAGTTGTCCAGAATATTGGTGCTTTCTTTGATAAAATTGCATTGTTTAAAATTTAGAAATTAAAAAAAGGATTATCTCCCTTGTGCAAAGCTCAGAAGTTAGCTGAATTTCGTGTTTCTTTTAGGTCGTTTTGGTAATTTGTCATCCAAATATATTTAGATTTCTTTATATTTTTTGTCTTTGAAAATTTTGATTTTGTCTACTCTGAAAGTAAATAAATAATTGAAATAGCCAAATGAAGAACCCACATTTACTGCAGATTTGATGCTTCAAGTTACATTTCTTGAACCTTAAATATATGAATAAAAAAATTCCATGTTAAGAAGTTTAGTTCTTGAAATATTTTTACCTATGAACTGCTTTTATACTGGCCTGAAAAAAAAAATCAATAATTTGAAAGTTAAGTTTTAATTGTATAATCTGCCAGCTATAAGCTACTTAGCAGTTGTCAGGCTGCCTGTAGTGTACTGTACTCTAGTTTAAAGATTTAACTATTTAATATTTCCATTACAAGTAATTTATGTTTTTATTTTTAGTATAATGATAATCCTTCTACAATACAGGACAAAAAATGATAGATTATGTTACTAGTATTTAGGTACACGCTCTCTTGAAAGTCATGTTAGAACTTTAATTGATTTTTGACAAATTACTATGTGTAAATTTATTACATAGCAAATTCAATTTCTTGTTATTATAGATGTTAAAATCAGCTTTTACTACTTCAGTAATCAATTAAGTAGTTCTGACTCAGTGTTCTTTTGCCTCTCTATCTGAAGTCTTTCTCAAGTTCTGGATTACCATATTTCCTTTCTTTCAAGAGTCTCTCTTTCGAAAGTTCTGACTTCAATAATATTAATTGCCTTTCTTTCTGACTCTAATACTCTATTGATTTCATTTCTGAAGTTCTAATTCAGTACTCTATTGCCTCTCTTACTAAGGTATTGAATCCAGTACTCTATTGCCTCTCTTACTAAGGTATTGAATCCAGTACTCTGTTGCCTCTCTTACTAAGGTATTGAATCCAGTACTGTATTGCCTCTCTTACTAAGGTATTGAATTCAGTACTGTATTGCCTCTCTTACTAAGGTATTGAATTCAGTACTCTATTGCCTCTCTTACTAAGGTATTGAATCCAGTACTCTATTGCCTCTCTTACTAAGGTATTGAATCCAGTACTCTATTGCCTCTCTTACTAAGGTATTGAATTCAGTACTGTATTGCCTCTCTTACTAAGGTATTGAATCCAGTACTCTGTTGATATAGTATACTGAAATTTTGACCCATTACTCTGTTGCCTCTCTTTCTAAAGTTCTGACTTCAATACTCTTAATTGCCTCTTTCTTGAGTTCTAATTCCAGTACTCTATTGCCAATATTTCCTGAGTTAATTGAGTTCTGTCTCCAGTATTTACTCTGCTGCCAATATTTCATGAGTTCTGACTTCATTACTCTTATTTTCTCTCTTCCTAAAGTCCTCTTGCCAATCTTTCAAAAGTTCCAACTCAGTACTTTAATGCAAATATAAAGTTTAATTTTTGCTACTCTATTGCTATTCCGATTAGAGATCTGGCTTCAATATTTCTAAAGATCAGTATCCAATTATTAATTTTCATTCCAGGCCATCTTTTGTAAGTTCTGACTTTAGTACGTAAGTTCTGACTTTAGTACTGAGCTATTGCAAATCTTTCCCAAGCTTGGACTTTTGAACTCAGAAAACATTTGTCCTAAAATTCTACGAGACTTCAGTACGCTGGCTTTTGTCAGTGTCTCCAAAGTTTATTGACCAATTGTCTGATATAATATTCTAACTTCAGTGCTTTATCATCAATTTAATTTTAGTTTTGAATTCAGGTTGTTCAAAATTAAGTTCTTACTTCAGATATTTCTTTGAATTCAGGCTCGTATATTTCTGAACATTCCAAAGTTTTGACCTATGAACCCAATGACCAATCATTCTATAGTTCCGACTTCAATCTTTCATTAGTTTCAGTGTATAACATTGTCCTGGTGTGAACTTTATCCTAATGATACAACCTAATACCCCAAACTACCTGTTGTTGACAATAAACCTGCAGTAGGCTATTGATTGGAATTAAATCTAATATTACACATATACAATGGTGTGAGAATTGATAAGACTTAAGTTTATTACTAATTTATATGCATTCAATATAGTGCCATATTTTTCTATAATTGATTCAAACTAAGTCAAATAAATATAAAGTCATTAACTATAATTAATTTATATGGACTGAAGACAATTTAGAAGTCTCAAGTATACATTTGTATTTATATTTTTTTAATCATGTGGTTCAGAAATGATATTGAAAATGGCAGGCCCTGATCATGTATGTTCTCTGGTTTTGTCATGCAGTCATACATTTTTATTTGTTTTTGAGAAAATAAAAAGAAGTTGAATCTTGACACAGAGTTTATATAATATATAAATCTGCATTAGAGACGTGGCAACAAATCCCACCAACCAATCACTACCATTGTTATATAGGGTATTAGGTAAATCCCGGACTTAAACTTCAGGTGCTACAGATTTAAATTACCAAAGAATTGTAATTCAATTTATCACAAATTGTCATATATGGATATATTTGAAATTCAAATTTGAAGAAATTGGATGTAATATATTTTATGTTCGTTTTAAAGGTAATTCACATATTTTATTGTATTTTATAAATAATTTAAACTGAAACACAGTATAACATATAATGATGAAAAATAAAAAGATTATTGCTTTTTACTATTAGAGAAACAATCAGCTTCATTTTAAGGCCATTTTATCACATTTTATTTATTTTTAAAAATGCTTATTAGACAATAGAGAGAGAGGTTATAGTATGCCAATAGTACATGAACAAGCAATGTGTTAAAATGTATTTAAATTTGTTAAGCTGACACAAATTATACCAGCATATACATTAATTTTCAGTATAACACAGTTTCCAATGATATACATGTACCTATATAAACAATGGAACAATTGTATCTCTCTATCAACAGTTTCATTCTTGTTTTTGTGCACCTATAGTAAAGGGGATATAGAGATAAATATACTCTGAATTTGGATTCAATGATTATTTCCAGAGGAGACTAACCCTTCCCAAGTACTCAATTGACACTAATCTGATTTCTGGGTATTGTGTAAAGTTACCCTTAGCAAAATATGATTGTGATTGGTCATTGAAAGACATTCCAGTCACACTAAGTCAGAGTATATACTGTTTTGTGATTGGTCAATATAGTACCATTCTGCAGCAAGGTCATTATTTCCATCCTTGTATGTAACTGGACATATTTCATTGATTTTTTGTGTCAAATTTGGGTCCGAATATCGGACCCATTCCAAATGCAAAAATTACTTTTTTCCCCAAAATAATGTTTAATTTTCCCAATCATACAGTGCCAGGGATTTGATATAAATTTAACCAATGTAAATACTGGAAATTTGCATTTTTGTATGTTCCACGTGTTTAAAATACTCGCGAGTTCTTTCGCATTTCGCGTATTTTCCCTACGCTAAATATAGCTATAATCATAGTGATATTTTTTCTAACCAACCAAGCATTGTTCATTTCGCAGGTAATATCCGGGTCTTGTTAAAAGATCAAGATCATATGTGTCAAAATAATCATGACATTGGAGACTAAATTGGCAAACCAAGCCATGTCTTTAGACTGCTTTTTTGTTCTGGCAGTAAATAGACAATAATTATGAAGAGTAAGAACCTGACGATAGTCACTCTTGAGTCCGAGAAAGGCAAGATTGTTACATTATTAGCGTTCTCACAATGCACAGATTTTATGAGAAATAAAATGTCACTATATACACGGCCGATTACCTTGCATAGATACAGGAAATAAAAGGTTTAATAGGACGAGAATTTGGCTCTCAAGTTGCATTTTATAGATTTTCATGAAACAACTCAAATAGTGACCCCAGAGATAGACTTAAATATCTCTCTGAATCAAATGTTCATGGAAATAACCCTGCATCCTCTAGCCTTCACCACTCTCTTTCTAAAAGAAAAAAAAGTAAGAATAATGGGTAACAGGTTTATAAAAGTCCATAGAATACTGTAGATAATGCATTTTTGTATTTTCCAAAATGGAGAAATTTTCGTGTTATTTTTCCCAATTCAAAGGGACCCGGACCCAGTCCCAAAAAGGTGAGAAAAAACGCTGATTATTTTTACAGTTACTGGTATAGGTACCTGGTTTGATTTTTTTCTACTTTAAAACATATTACAAAATTAGATCTTAAACAAGGTAAAATTAATTCTTGGCCTTATAACATTTGACAGTTATAATTACTGCAGATTAACAATAATCACTGTAGATTAACATTAGACCAGGTTATAATAAGAGCTGATTAGTACAGGGAGAGTACATAATATGTGTAGAAGTAAATGTATACTTGTCTACCATTCTGTTGATTCCATATAAATTTGACCTACTGTTGTTTTTAAGGGAGCTATATGTCTAATTTTGTCATTATTGGATAATTTTTCATATCCCAAGCCCCCAGGCCCTCCCCCCCTCAGTTAAGAGGTATATAGGAATCAGCCTGTCTGTCTGTACATCTGTCATAAGTCTTTCGTATGAATACATATAGGTAGTCCTTTTATCATCAAACTTCCACAATTTATGTGTTATCCTATATTTTGAAAACTATTCAAGATAATGGCTTAGTGTAAGCTGCAAAAAAGTTCCAAATTGTAACCATTTGAGCTATACAGGCTCTTGGGAGCCTTTAGTTGAAAGATGAAACTTTTGATCAAGAGGACAATTTATGCAGATGTGCATGAAGGAATATGATTATTTTCCAAAACCATAAAGGGGAGATTATTAGACACAGACTCTTCCTTAATTTCTAGTCTGCACAGATTTTCTCATAATATGCACAACTTCTCTTATTTTAATGAAAATTTACACAGTAGAGATGTGCATGAAGGAATAAAAAAAATAGATTAAAATTTTTTTTTAAAATGTGAGTTACAATTTCTCTAATTTCAAGCAAATTTAACCAACGCCTGACCGATGTGATAAAAATATTTCACTAGATATAGAGAACAACTCACATGAAATTTCCCGGCAAATCTATTTTGAACATAATCTCATGTTTTACATTATGTCATTAGAGAAACATTTTCTACAACTTAAGGCAAAAATAAAAGATTTCCTAGATTCTCATTCCTGCCCGCCTTTGATTTTTTCACCTGCCTCAAAAAATTTATTTTGATTGTTTTACCAATTTTGGTATTTTTTTTTTTAAATGACATCATTTTTCACAAAATTTTGATAAAAAATATAAAATCAGATTTGCCCGCCCGCCCACCCCGAATTTCGATAAAAAATGGATGAGAATCTGTCAATTATTTTATTATGGCCTAAACTGTTAATTATTAAATTTCTCACATCTTGTTAAATTAATTTTCAAATGTTTAAAAACTTGGCAAGCCTTGTTTTCAAACACTTGCAAAATTTATTTAACTTGATGTGAGAAATTTCATAATCAACTTAGTTCGCATTGTAGAAACTATATAGTACACTGTGAAAATACATATAAAAATAGGCAATCACCTTTTTTTCTGAAAAAAATTTTGAAAATGTAAAAATTGGTAAAAATATTTTCCCTTGATAATATGGCTGGAACATTAATGTTTCAATAAATGGCTGACACTATATATATAGAACTTAGTTTTACTATTGGATCAGAATAATCTTGTGAATTTGTACATCTTTGAGGATGTCTTCTCCTGAGGTCAAAATTTTCATGTATCAAGTTTTTCTTGAAACCTATTTATATATATTTAAGACCTTAGAAAAGAAATCAAGTAAATTAGATGCATACTTATTTATTAGAAAAATGATTTTTATTACCCCTACACCAAAATTGGCTTGATTCTGATCGTGATCAATGGTCAAATTTGGTCAAAAATTCAAATTTTTCATTTCTCGAAAACTGCTGGTTGTAGGTATATAATATTTGACACGATTTTGGAGGGTCATTAAATTATATAAATCAATAAAAAAAAAAATCACCCATATTAAGGCAAGATTTAAGAAATATTTAGAAATGAGATTTAAACAAGACTGAAACTTCAGGAGAATACATCCTTAAAACCATTTAATAGGTCAAGTCAATATAAATCATGCAGTGGTAACGATTGATGATCCTGTATGTTATGTTCGATTCTGGGTACCAATAAGTTGCATCGATCATAATGGCTGCTATTCTATTGTGGACTTAATAGCTTTGACCTTTATTTGTATGACCAGAATGGTTTTAATGCAAGAAACAAAACATATAACCAACACTAAGAATAATTGTCAAATAAAAAAAAAATCCTAATTTTCAAACCCAGCAATCATTTGATCTCCTTTATAAATTTTTGGTTTGGTATCGTTTTATAGTCCAATTTTTTTTACTATTGACAACATTTTATAATTATTTTGAAAAAAAAAGAATAAATAAAGGGCTACGCGTAGCACAGCATGATAGAACCGAAGCATGTACACCACTGAAATTTTAAAACAAGCGTTTAAAATAAATGTGGACTCAGTAAGAGCTTGACACATTAATCAGCTGAACACAAACTAGGGAAAATAAAAATCAGCCCTTTTGATCCCAAAATGTAAGAGCTATGCAAAATCTGTTCAAAACTTGAAAGCTGGTCCTCCTTAAATTTATAGATCCAGTAAATAATTTTCAAGCATTATAACTTGACTTGGGGGGGGGGGTCTACTTGGTATAACTTAGATGGTATGAGTATGCCACTACTTATGAATGCAGATTGTGTCACGTGTTTACTATAATTTGTCTTAAACAGGTATTTTTTTCACTTCTGCAGTCTTTAACAGTATTCCACATGGCCATCCTGGAAGTATATAGTTGTCAGTATATTCACTACGGAAAACAGCCTTTAAACTATACCAAGACCAGCAAGATAACATATGCATGTCTGTAGAAACTCAACTGCATATAATCTTGAGCAATTTATTTATTTTTCTTTTAGAAATATATATAAACATGCCTGCCAACTTTTGAAAATTGCCATGGGGGTTTTGCTGTGTGTCAAAAAAGGAAACTCCTTATAACTTGACTATAGGGGGTTAATATGTTTATAGTGTTCTAATTGGTTTAATCATTACATTCAACTCTTCCTTAGTTGTTTAATTGTCTTCAAATGTCTTTTATTTGGAATTTCTTTGATTTTTTGAGCCTCCATGGGGGTTTTCCCTCAAAAACCCCCAGAAAGCGGGAAGGTACACAAATGGTATTAGTCTTAACGTTTACAAGGTATATATTTTTTGCCTTCAAAGTCTTAAACAAAACAGAGGCTATTGGCCCCCTGGCTCAGACTGGGAACATGATGGACCTCTCCACATATATGATTTGTGTACACTAGCTGATCATAAATTCAAAGTACACCTTATTTAACAGTTTAACATTCAAACTATTATGATCACACTAAAAAAAGGGGGGGGCTAGACAAATGTCCTCTTTTGATGCAGTTATGGACAGTGTAGTTATAGAGGCCATTGGCAAAACAGATTATTTATTTAGTAACCACTGTTTTCATAACGATATTTTTGTGATAAAAAACTAATATTATCTTTGGAAGATACCCATATCCTTACAACAAACAATGCAGGGTATTCTCCCTTGTTTAAAATCCATTATTCCAGAAAAATCAAAATAATTTACAATTGACTATTTATATTTTAAGAATTTTAGTAAGATATACCCATAAATTATATTTTAATTATGAATTAAAGAAATATTCGATAAACGAATGATTTTAAAAAAAAATATTGCAAAAATTAATTTCTTTTTGAACTAATAGGACAATACATTGAAAAATGATTATATTTTAGACTAACTGTTGATGAGTTGCAGATCATGCTTACTCTTAAACCGGAGTACCTGATTATACTAGTGCTTTAGTTTTTTGTAAATATATGGAACTATGACTTGGGTGAATCCAAGTCTAATATTTAAATAGAAGACTAGTTAGAGTTGTTGTTGCTGGGCAGTTAATGGCGTAATTAATCCTTACTTTATTTGAAAACTTAGGAATAATAATTATACTGATGACTGAAAGTCTTGTCTTATTTATTTGTTAATAACACTTTACAGTCTTAATGAAGGTGGAATAATATTTTTTTACTTAAAGTAGTTTATTGCAATGAGTTTTTTATCTCACTTGGGATGAAAGTCACAAAAGCGAGACTTAGCATCAACATTTATTTTAACCCTATGCTTAAAGTTTTCAAAACATCAATATCTTCATCAAATCTTAATGGAATCATTTGAAATTTGGACAGAAGCAAGAAATTGGTCAGAAAATTACCTCTAGCTGAAAAATTTCAATTTCTTTTTTATTTTTTTGTATTTTTTCAGTATTTGGACTTTAAGAAATTTATTTTAACCCTGCGGTTACAGGTTTTTTAGAAGTCAAATGAAGTTATTAAATCATATTGAAATTTCACAAAAAGTGGTCAAAAGTTAGATGATGGTCAGAAAATTACCTTAAGCTGAAAAAAATTAGATTTTTTTTGTTTTTTGTTTTTCTGTATTTTTTTGAATTTTTGCCAAACATTTTCATTGTTAGTTGTTAAGAAGTAGAACAGAGTCTCTGAATCTTAATAGAATTACAGCAGATGTGTATAACAGGCTATTGGAATTTTTATTCTGGTTCCAACTTTGGTAAATTTCCTGAAAATGTCAGACCAATAATTTTTGAAGTTTTTGCATCCAATTACAAATTTTAACAATATTTTAGTATCAAGCATAATGTTGAACACTAAAGAATTAAATAACATGGTTCCAACTATGGTAAATTTTCTGAAACTCTCCAAGACAAGCTTTTTTTTATAATGACAGTGTACTGAGTGGGCGAAACATTAGGTTCCGTGGAACCTTTACAAATTTTTTTCCCCAGCCCTCCCAAAAAAGTTGTGGATGCCCTAAATTAATCAACCTGTCAATCAGTGTATAACAAAGTAAAGTGTCTGGGCTATAACATTTTTAGCTCACCATACCCCTTATTAGGGCCCCACAATTAGATGCGGGTGCCCTATTGTTTTCACTTTGTCCGTCTGTCCATCAACAATTTTTTCCATCAAAGATTTCTTGGTGTAAGTGAGAATGATTTGAAATTTGGTCTGAAGCTTGGAAATGATGAGTATAGTATTGTGTAAGTGATTTTTAAGTTTGTCGGGTGTCCATTTCCTGTTTGCCAATACTATAAACCAAATTTTCATCAAAGATTGCTTGGCTTGTATAAGTGGGAATGATTTAAAATTTGGTCTGAAGCTTGGAAATGATGGATGTATTGTGTAAGCAATTTTCACGTTTATACGGTGTCCACTTCCTGTTTGCCAATACTTTAAACCAAATTTTCGTCCAAGATTTTTTGGCTTATATTATTGGGAATGATTTGAAAAATAGGTCTGAAGCTTTGAAATGATGAGTTGTATTGTGTAAGCGATTTTAAATTTTTTTGGGTATGTTCTTCCTGTTTGCTGATACTTGGATTTTTAGCTACAAACCAAATTTTTGTCAAGGATTTGTTTTACTTCTATCAGTGGGAATAAATTGATAATTCATATAAAACTAAGAAATAATATGATTTGGTAAAGTCACTGTATACAGCAAATTACTGTGTCAACACATAAGAGTGTCAAACAGAATCTGAATCCACACTTATTTCAATTTTAGTTTCGATGCGAGTTTCAGTATCGAAATTGCGGGCCCTCCTGACAAGGCCAATTTCAACATGCTCTAAGTTGTGATGAATGAAGCTTGACCCAGAACTTTAAAATCAAGGTCAAATTGCTTTCAGAGATGCAATCTCGCTGAGATCCATTATAAGTATAAAATGACAAGTACAGTAAAACAGGACACTAATCCATTGTGTATTTTATGGTAAATTGAATTGAGCAATTCTTCTTTTTAGCTCGCCATGTGAGCTTTTGCCATCACTTTGCGTCCGTCGTCCGTCCGTCTGTCCGTCCGTCCGTCCGTTGTCCGTCAACAATTTAAAAAATCTTCTCCTCTGAAACTGCTGAGCCAATTGTAAGCAAACTTGGCCTGAAGCATCACCAGGATATGCAGTTTAAAAATTGTGTTCGATTAGTCCGAAGACCAAACAACATGGCTGCTGTTACTAAAAAATAGAACATAGGGGTAAATTGCTTTTTTTTGCAAATAACTCAAAAACCGTTACAGATATTGAAAAACTGATAGGGTAAAAGTGATCAGCATAGCAAGATCTACCTAGCCTGCAATTTTGAAGAAAATCCGAAAACCCGTCTTGGAGTTATTATCCTTTTTCTGTAAAATTTGCAAACTTTAATAATTTTTTATCAGAAAAACTATAAGAGATAGAAGTCAACTTTTATTACAAAAATGTTCATCATGTCAAGATCTACCCACCCTGAAATTTTGAAGATAATCCAAAAACCCTTGTAGGAGTTATTGCCCTTTTTTCACTGAATTTTCGAAATTTTCATATTTTTCATCTTTTATTTCCAAAACTATAGAAGATGAAGGTTAAGTGTGAATTGATAAAATGTTTGCAATGCTGTTGCGACTTCAAAACTGATGTTGAAAATTATTGGCTGACCGCCATTTTCAAAATGGCCACCAAAAAAAAAGGCGGGAAAATTCAACATTTTCCGATTTCAATGAAATTTGGTTTCCAAATAGATATTGATGTTGCGACTTCAAAACTTGTGTTGAAAATTTTTTGTTGACCACCATTTTCAAAATGGCCGCCAAAAAGGCGGGTAAATTCAACTTTGTCCGATTTCAATGAAATTTGGTATCCAAAAAGGTATTGATGTAGCAACTTCAAAACTGATGTTAAAAATTGTTCGTTGACCGCCATTTTCAAAATGACTGCCAAAAAAGGCGGGAAAATTCAACATAGTCTGATTTCAATGAAATTTGGTTTCCAAGTGGATATTGATGTTGTTACTGCAAAACCGGTGTTGAAAATTGTTTGTTGACTGCCATTTTCAAAATGGCTGCCAAAAAGGCGGGAAAATTCAACATAGTCCGATTTCAATAAAATTTTGTTTCCAATAGATATTGATGTCGTAACTTAAAGATATGGTGTTAAAAAATGTTGTTGACTGCCATTTACCAAATGATGTCTCGACTTCAAAACTGCATGATGTCCGAAGTGGTCCTTAGCAAGACAATTTTCAAAAAAGCCCAACAAAGAAGTACATGCAGTAAAACATGATCAGACTTTAAATAGAGTCCAAGTTAATGCTGGTGTTTGCTCTACCAAAGTTTGAGAGACTGAAGTTCAACTGTATTATTTACAATGTTAGCTTGATTGTAGCAACTGAAAGCCAGGTGAGCGATATAGGCTCCAGGGAGCCTCTTGTTTAATTTCCAATTGTCTATACAGAATTTAAATGAAAACGACCAATGAAAATTTTTAAGAAATGACTGTATATACATATTTCTAAAATTTGTTGAATTTCAAATTACATTATCTACTTTTTGTCGGGCAACAGGTGACAGCTATTTTAAGAACCCATTGCCAGTTAAGTTTATGCTTGTGGATGATCCAACATCCATAGGTATAAAAGCATAAATGTACCATTGCTCGACATCTAGAAATGAATTACGGTTAAACCAGCCCTATGGGCAGTCTTGAACTTACTATGAGGTATGAGCAGAGCTCATTGTTGAAGACCTCGTGGTTGAAGACTTCAAGATGAAGAATAACAATAAAGGTGCTGTTCCAGTGACTTGGTCTGGTTTGCATTTACTCCATGTCCATTCATTGCTCATAAAAGTTGAAAGGATTTTAAAAAAAAATAGCAATTTATACCATGTCTGTTGTAAATCATTGATTTTGTCAGGAAAAGATTAAACTTTTTTTTTTATTACAAAAATCAATCAGATGATGTACGGATTAAATTCTTCATTATATTTTATAATGAAAATTAACTTGAGAAAGAAAGGATTGATGTGTTCCTAAAATTTCCAACTTCCCCTTTGGTTAATTTGTTTTTTCTTTGATGAGAATTTTCTTGGTAAATGGACCATAGACGTGATTTAGTAATATGCTGAGAAAGGATTCTACCTTAATGAGAATATTGCATGTTGACAGGTAACACTGATAGATGTGGTAATGGGCAGATAATAAACTTTGTTGATTTGATTTATTTGTGACTAGAGGATATTTATTGCCATTAGAAGAAGAATTCCTCCCATACTATTTACAGAATACATTTTGTGTATTAATGTCTGACGTTTGCCTCACATGCTTAAGTATAATAAAAATAAGTACAAATGTATTTGTAAAAATGAAATTTTTTTGGGATTATATGGAAATATTCATCGAGTACAGTATTTCAGTAGCGTTCCAATCTGAATCTCCCTAGATGGAAGGAGTGGGAACAATGCTCAAGTAATTTAGTACTTATTTGCTATTCCATCTAATTCTCCTGAGGATTAAACAATCACCCCAATAGTTTAGTACTTGGGAACTGTATCAACTGAATCTCTTTTGGGTAACATCACGCGAGGAATTTCAGCTAGGTTCTGTCCTGACAGAACCTCCCTGTGCAGTGGACACCACTTTAGTAATTCACTACTTGCGTTCTGTTCTGACTGAATCCCCTGAAGGGATAACATTACTCCAGTAATTCTGTACTTTAGATTCTGTACGAACTGAATCTGCCTGAGGAGGACATCACATTAAGGAGCTGTTCTGACTGAATCTCCCTGTAGGGTAACATCCATTTATGGTACTGTTCAACTGAATCACCCAAAGGGGTAACATAACTTCAGTTATTCAGTACTTTAGATTCTGTTTCAACTGAATCTCCCTGAGGGGGACATCATTTCAGTAATTCAGTACTTTGGATTTGTCCAATCTGAATTTCACCATCCCAGTAATAAGTTCAATACTTTGATGCTTTCTTGACTGAATCCCCTGAAGTGTAACATTATTCCAGTACTTCAGTACTTTGGATACCGCTCCACCTGAATCTCCCTGAGGGGTATTACCACTCCAGGAGCTCATTACTTTAGGCACTGCTCCACCTGAATCTCCCTGAGGGGTATGGCCACTCCAGGAGCTCATTACTTCAGGTACTGCTCCACTTGAATCTCCCTGAGGGGTATCACCACTCCAGGAGCTCATTACTTTAGGTACTGCTCCACCTAAATCTCCCTGAGGGGTATCACCACTCCAGGAGCTCATTACTTTAGGTACTGCTCCACCTGAATCTCCCTGAGGGGTATCACCACTCCAGGGGCTCATTACTTTAGTTACTTCTTTACTGATTCTCCTTGAGGGGGAACATTACTTGATTAGTTCAGTACTTAGGAACTGCCTTACTGAATCTCCCTGTTGAGTAAAATCAACCCAGTAATTCTATACTTTAGGAACTGCTCTAACTGAATCTCTCTGTGGGGTAAAATCACCCCAGTTGCTCAGTAATTTGGAATCTGCTGCGATGAATTTTCCTGAGGGGGATATCTCTCCAGTTATTTAGTACTTCAGTTTCTCTTTAAGCTGGATCTCCCTAAGGGAGGACATCACTCCAGTAGTTCGGTAATTAGGAACTGTCTCAATTGAATTTCTCTGTCAGGTAAGGTAAATCACTAGAGCAGGTCCATACTTTAGTTGTATCAGTTGAATCTTTTGACTTGCATTTTTTTTAGCTCACCTGGATAATGCCAGGGTGAGCTTTTGCCATCACTTTGCGTCCATCGTCCGTCTGTCGTCAACTTTTCATTCAAAGATCTTCTTCTCTGAAACTACTGAGCCAATTGGAACCAAACTTGGCCACAATAGTCCTTGGGTGGTCCTGTACAAAAAAGGTGTTTTTCAGGTCTGTGCGATATCCAAGATGGCCGCCAGCGGGAAACATAGTTTTAACATTTGACCCTATGGGAAAACACAATCAAAGATCTTCTTCTTTGAAACTGCTGAGCCAATGGGCACCAAACTTGGCCACAATAGTCCTTTGGTGGTCCCTTACAAAAAAGGTGTTTTTCAAGTCTGTGCGATATCCAAGATGGCCGCCAGCGGGAAACATAGTTTTAACATTGGACCCTATGGGAAAACACATTCAAAGATCTTCTCTGAAACTGCTGAGCCAATTGGCACCAAACTTGGCTACAATAGTCCTTTGATGGTCCCTTACAAAAAAGGTGTTTTTCAGGTCCACGCAATATCCAAGATGGCCACCAGCGGGAAACATAGTTTTAACATTGGACCCTATGGGAAAACACAATCAAAGATCTTCTCTGCAACTACGGAGCCAATTGGCACCAAACTTGGCCACAATAGTCCTTGGGTGGTCCCTTATATAAAAGGTGTTTTTCAGGCCTGCACAATATCTAAGATGGCGGCCAGCGGGAAACATAGTTTTAACATTGGACCCTATGGGAAAACACATTCAAAGATCTTCTTCTCTGCAACTAATGAGCCAATTGGCACCAAACTTGGCCAAAATAGTCCTTTGGTGGTCCCTTACAAAAAAGGTGTTTTACAGGTCTGCGCGATATCCAAGATGGCTGCCATCGGGAAACATAGTTTTAACATTGGACGCTATGGAAAAACACATTCAAAGATCTTCTCCTCTGAAACTACTGAGCCAATTGGCACCAAACTTGGCCACAATAGTCCTTTGGTGGTCCCTTACAAAAAAGGTGTTTTTCAGGTCCACGCGATATCCAAGATGGCCGCCAGCGGGAAACATAGTTTTAACATTGGACCCTATGGGAAAACACATTCAAAGATCTTCTTCTCTTTAACTATTAAGCCAATTGTCGCCAAACTTGGTCACAATAGTCCTTGGGTCCTCTCTTACAAAAATATATTTTTTTGGGTTCGCGCTATATCCAAGATGGCCGCCAGAGGAAACATAGCTTTAAAATTGGACCCTTTGGAAAATACATTCAAAGATCTTCTTCTCAGAAACTACTAGTTCAATTATAACCAAACAAAGCCACAATTGTTCTTAGATGGTCCCATCCAAAAATGTATCTGGTAGGGTCGTAACTCATCCAAGATGGCCATCATCTGGAACATAGTTTTTACATTGGCCCTATTGATTTTAAGGGAAACCTCTGCCCAAATTTTTGAATTTTTATTTGAAATGTGGTCTGAATGTTTTAATTTCAGCAATATGTATTANTTTGATTATAAGGGGAACCCCTGCCAAATTTTTTTTTGAATGGTGTTCTGTTATGGGTTGTAATGGATGGTGGATCTTTCAGTTGCCATGGAAACCAAATAAGAAAACTGTAATTTTAGAAAAAAAAGTATCCTGCTAAATTTTATGTTATGTTTTTTCCTATTGGAAATGCCTTTTATCTATGTCAGACATGGTTCAGGTGAGCGATACAGGCTCTTGAGAGCCTCTTGTTTTTACTTTTCCTTACAATTTTATAACTGATTGCTTTTGATAGATTATGTTGTTAACTTGTCAGCCAAGTTATCCCCTTTTCTTACATTTAGAATAGTTTGTTTTTATAACTTCAGTATGGTAAATTCTGGAAAGGTCATTTTTGGCAAGAAAATCTGTCTGTTGATAATTCAAAGTACTACCGCTACTGTTTACAGTAGTCAATTGAATTTTCTCTTCCTATGTGACAACAACTTCTCCTTTCAGAGATAAATTTCTATATTCACATAACTTAGTACATGCCCATTAAGGACTTCCTGTAGTATAACCATAAACCAGGTAAAACATCAAAGTAAACAAATATAGGTAAATTTAGGTGCTTCCTACATCAAAGTAAATAAATATAGGTAGATATAGGTGCTTCCTTATGTCTTAGTAAATAAAAGAAAAATAATTAAAGATAATGGAATATAGAAATAAAAAAATAAACGGAGATAAAACAACTAACTGTTTGGATAAGGTGATGTAAACTTGACTACTTTGAAATTATTATTTGCGGGTGTTAATTTAATGGATTTTGTGGTTGACTTAACCACGAAATTCCAAGCCCAACCCAATACCAAAATTTTAAAACTGGTAACAGAAAAGGTCCTCCAACCATGAATTGAGAAATACTCATACCAATGATTTTTTGCAAAACCATGAAAATTGAAACCCACAATAGAAGCACTTCCACATTATTATTTTTTTAATTTTTGGAGGGTCATAAAAATTTTGGTTGTCAATTTCAGTTATGGTTGATAATTAGACTGGGTGACATTAGTGGTAAAAATTTTCCTTGGAGACAGTAAATAAAAAAAAGGGGGGGAGTAAGTAACATTATGGGATGCCAGAACTGGCTTGAAATCTGGAGGATAGCCCTGTTGAAAGGTCTAAAAATCAGGAAATGAGTTTAAAATATACCAAGATAAGGAGAAAGATATGTTCCCAGTTTCTGATTGAAATATTTTTTATTGAAACGATAAGTAATCCGGAATGGACCTCTTCTCTTCCCTTTCCCTATCACAGTTTGATTTCCTTGCTATTTATTATGTGTGTTTACCATAATTAGGTTTGATTGTTCTATTTGATGTTAATGTTTTTATGCCCAACTAAAATAAGAATTTTGACCATGAATTATTTTGTTTCTTAAAACCTAAACTAAGGATTTTTAAAACAGATATTTCTGGTATTTTCTTTCCTTTAAATCTGAATAACATCACACAAGTTTTTTTTTAAGTTATTTACCAATAGATTGATTGTTTTACATCCAGTAAGCAAATGAATGCTATTATAGAAATAAAAGTAATTTTGGAGGAGTTTATCTATGTTTAAATGCGGCTGACTTACTCACAAACTGAATACAGTCTGAAGGAATTTATGTAAAATTTGTGAGTGAAAGGCCGTGTTTACACATCCATAAACTCCTCCAAAAGTACTTTTATTTCTAATAATTCCAATCTTTTGAATTCCAAACAATATTTTCACTGATCTGATGTAACCATATGCTGCACTATTTTTTTCTCGGAACCTATTAATGGGCAAAAAGAGTTTATCGAGAAATAATTTCTTTGTTGTTCATGGCATATGTTGATGTTGCAATTGGAGTTAAATCATGATCAGTTTACAGAAAGAAGTTATTTTTTTATGCTTAAATCTGTATACATTTAGACTACATATCAAAGGATCATTTGATGTTATGTTGGCATTTTAACCTTATATTTCAAATTATCTAGCAAAAATTAAGTTAGAAGGATAGAACAAACGTTTTGAATATATGGTATCAGATCTAGCAGTTTTCATTTTGAACTATTTTTTTATTAATTACTTTATAAAGTAAGTTGATAATACATACTTACAATAAATGCTGATAAATAGCTTTTATGTTTATATATATAGATAAGGTTGAAAATGAATGGCAACTTTGGTCAGTTTGAATAACTCTGAGTTATCTGAATGTTTTATGTACAAATCTACTTCACTTACATGTTTGATTGAATGTTTATTACTTGTTTTGAAATATCATTATAAATATTTGCTACCCATGTTATACAAAACAACTTAGATTTGTTATTTATAATTATAGATAGTCGAACACACAGTCGCCTTACTAAGAGGTCAGAAAGAAATGAGAGTCGCATTCACGGGTAAGATATTGTTATTGGTTATTTATTTTTTACGTAACTCAGCATTGTTCATCTGAATGTCCATGCGTGAATTTTAAGTTTAAATTTTATATCGGCATTTACTTCAAATTCATGACACCAAATTTTATGATGATAATTAAATATAAAAATTTTGAAAGTTATCTCTAAATATTGGAAAACATTGTTTTTTGTACAAAAACCTTAACTACATGGAAGGTTGGCATATGAAAAGATGAAAACCTTTATTTATTGTTCCAGTCAGGTCCGTAGGGAAAAATTCTGTCTGTCAGTCTGTCTGTCTGTCTATATGTGTCATGTAGATTAAATCTTTGTTCCTCAAGATCAAGCTATGTCCATTTTTCAGTGATGATTAAACCATAAGTTTGGGTATCTTTTGAAATTGGGGGGGGGGGGGGGGGGGGGG